>VSMD01020760.1:0-16160 GCA_008750895.1 Mirza zaza
CTGACCAGAAAAGAGAGGTGTATGTGGGGAGTTCCTTTTGCTAAGCTGCCCCTTCTTGCTTTCAATGTTGCAGTGTGATGTAATGCTTGGGGTGATGGCAGCCGTCTTGCTACCATGAGGGATGATCCTGAAAACAAGAGCCAACGCGCTGAGGATGGTGAATCTTAGTCTTGGGGTTGACATGCTTCCCACAGTGGCTTGGGTCAGATTCAAGAGCCCTCTCTTTATCCTGCTGGCCATGAGTCAGGAGGCACATAGCCTCCACTGCCCTTGTAGCCTTTCTGTTCATTTATCCAACCAAGATTTCACTGAGAGTCTGCAATGTTCCGGGCAGTGCTCATGGCATTGGCAACACATTCTTGTAGGGGAGGCAGGACCGTGTCTGTCGTGTAGGAGGGTGACGAGGGAGGCAGCAGGGCTGGAGCAGAGTGAACGAGGGAGGGACGGCGGGGAGATGAGGTCGGAGAGGTGATGGGGGAGAAGATTGTGCAGGGACCTCGGGTCACACTGGAGACACTGGCCTCCGCTCTGGGAGAGATGTGCAGCCACGGGCAGGTTTGGAGTGGGCCAGATCTCTGCTGTCTGTTTCGAAGGGTCGTCCAGGCTGCTGTGGTGAGAAAGAGCGGGGGGGGGGGGGCAGGAGCTGCAGGGAACCCCATGGAAGGCGACACTGATCACCGAGAAGGGAGATGATGGTGGCTTGGACCAGGGTGACGGAGGCTTGGAGAAGGGGCCAGCATCTGCACACGCTTCGGGCAGAGCTAGCCGTGTTTGCTAACGGGCTCGTTGTATGGCGTGGAGCTTCAAGAGCCCCCGGTGACTCCAGGGGGACCCTGGGCTGCTGGCAGAGGGTTCTCTGTGGGCAGAGGGGAGAAGGGGAAAGAGCCCGGGTGCTCGATGACTGAGCCTCTCTGGGCCCCTGATCTTCCTGCGGGTGACCCTGGCCAGCCCCCCATGCCCGTGTCCCCTGCTCCTGGGGACACAGCTGGACTCTGCTTCCCAGCCTCCCTTGTGTTACGGCTGGGTTCTAGGCAACGAGCTGTGGGTGGAGGGGATGGCATCCTTTAGGAGCTCTCAGGTTGAGAGTGGCCACCCCGGGGAGCTTGGAGCGGCTTGGCAGGATGTGGAGGCCTGAGACTTAAGGCCACTCTTCTCAGAAACTCCAGAGTTTGTGGCAGATTATACTTTTCAGAGATGGGTGGCACGGAGTATCTCCTGTCCCATGTGCCTGCTGCAACTTTGTCCCTCCCCATCCAGAGGGAGAGTCTACCTCCCTTCCCCTGGAACCTGGCTGGCTAGCGTATCAGTGTCCCCGGCTTGCTGTCACAAATCGGCACAAACTGGGTGACTTAAAACAACAGGAATTATCCCGTCACTGCCCTGGAGGCTAGAAGTCCCAAATAAAGCTATCGGCAGGGCTGTGCTTCACGTGGAGGCTCAAGGGAGGACTCCTTCCTTATCTCGTCCTGGTCTCTGGTGGCCGACACCAATCCTTGGCGTTCCTTGTAGCTGCATCTTTTCGATTTGTCGTCATCTTCATGTGGCCTTGGCTCCTGTGTCTCTTCTGCGATGAGCTGTATCTGAATCTCCCTCTCTTCATAAGGACATTGGATTTAAGGTCCACCCTACTCCAGTGCGACCTCATCTTCTCACCTTGACTAGTTATGTTTACAATGGCCCTGTTCCCAAAGGTGGCGTTCTGGGGTTCTGGGTGGACATGACTTCGGCGGGACACTACTGAACCCAGTACAGCTCAGGACTGGTAACCGACAGAAAGGGACAGAAGTGATGCTGCAGGACGTCTTTGCTCACCTGCCATGCTGTTGGTTGGATCACTGCGTGCTGTGTAAGCAGCCTGACGGCCTGGGGCCACGATGGCACGAAGCAGCCCAAACGAAGCCCATGGGGAGACTGCCTGGAGGAGCCTGAGACTGTGAGAAGGGAGGGAAACGCCTGGCCAGGCTTCCGGTGCTCCAGCCCCCGCCATTCCCGCTCCATGCGCCGTCCGACAGCGATGGCAGGACAGAGACGCCTGGCCTGCCCTGCCCAGGTGAGCCTTCTTGAACTTCTGACCCCAGGAACAGTGAGAGATGGTGTTATGCACTGAATTGTGCGGCCCTGCCCCAATTCATATATTGAGTTTCCAGCTCCAGGGCCTTAGAATGTGACTGCATTTGGAGACAGGGCCTTTAAGGAGGTAATTAGGGTTAAATGAGGTCGTGAGGGTGAACCCTAACCCAATAGGACTGGTGTCCTTCTAAGAAGAGGAAGAGACGCCAGGGTTGTTCATGAACAGGAAAAGGCCATGTGAGGACACGGCAAGGAGGCTGCTATCTGCAAGCCAAGGAGAGAAGCCACTGGGAAAACCAACCCTGCTGCACCTTGATCTTGGACTTACGGCTTCCAGAACGGTGAGAAAATACATTTCTGTTCTTTAAGCCACCTGTTTGTGGTATTTTGTTATTTCATCTCTAGCAAACTACTACAGATAATAAGGTGTTGATCTAAGCCATGAATTTTGGGGATATTTGTTATGCAGCAACAGTAGCTGATACAAAATGTATAGAGCTACGGAAGTTAAGAGGAACATCTTGAGGATATGGGTTTCTACTCCTGGCTCTGCCTCTGCCTTACTGGGTGGCCTTCGCCTACTCTTTTTCCCTCTCTGGGTCTTGGTGTCCCCATCTGTAAAATGGTCGGATCAAATGACTTTCAAGGCTCTCTTACAGCTCTATGTTGTACCGATTTTCTGGATGAGTTTTGGGAAGAGGTTAGTTCAACAAAGAATATTTGCAGCCCTGTTGCTGGAGACTTCTTGGGCTTAAGAGACATTTTTCTGAGAGTCTATGTAGTCTAATAATAATAATAATAATAATGATAGTACCTACTGTTGAAGAAGCTCATTCTCAGTGTCAGATCCAAGGTGATTTACATACATTATCCCATTAAATTAAATCTTCACAGTAACTCCATAGGGAAGAAGTTGTTTTTATAGCTATGACAGCTGAGTGGAGAAGGACAGCGACAGGCCCAAGGTCACGGGCCAGTGCAGGAGGGAGCCAGGATCCAGCACACAGTGCGCTGGACTCCCAAGTCTGCATTCTTTCCCCGTGGCCCCGTAAGTCAACACTCGGGGCACAGGTGAGCGAGTTTCATGTGTGGCGCCCCAGTCGAAACACTCTGCCTGCGGGTGCTGTCATCGGCGTCACCCTCGCTGTCCAGGGACCAGCCCAGCCGCGACCCTCTCGGGTGGAGTGGCAGAGAGGCCACAGGCGAGTGTCCAGCCATCTGCTCGGGGGCAGGGCAGTGAATGCTGCCTTTGTTTCTCAGGTAAGAACAGATAGGCTGTGTCTGTCAAGGCCGCGCCGGGGGAGATCCAATCTGCCCTCGGGGGTCCTCGGAGGCCAGACCCAGGACAGATGGCAAACTGCCGCCACTCGATACGGAGCAGGCCAAGTCGAAGTTCAGGTTGAGAGGCTGCAGTTCAAGTTTCCTTTCAGCTGTCAGGAAAACGGGCTCCCGGGACGAATGGTCGCCCCCGGCCACCGCGACCTTCTTTTCCTTTCTGAAAACAGCTTTTGTATCTGATTGCTCTTTTCCGATTACAGCGGGACTCGTCGGTTGGGCGGTTCACGGCGTTCTGGGGTGCCCTCTCATCGGGGTGTTTGAAGTGTGATGCGGACGACGGCGGGAGGAGCTGAGGCCGGGCGAGCCGCTCATCTCCCCAGCCTTGCACCTCTGTGATCTCGGACAAACCGCCAAATGTTTCTGAGCCTCGATTTCCCCATCTGTGCATTGGGGGTAAAACACCGCACCCCAAGAGTGCTTGTGAGCAGTGAGCGAGGTCCTGGGACTGCTCCGTGAAGCAAGTGCTCATTTAATGGTGATTCCTTTTCCCACTTACTCCTTCCCTTCAGGGAGCAACTCATTCATTTATTCGCCTGCATAGTCAACAGGCATTTATTGAGTGCCTACTGTGTGCTCAGCCCTCTTTTGCGTGCCGTGGCTACAGAGACAAACTGGTGAGCTGGACCAACAATTCCCCCTGTCTAGTGGGGGTGGCCAGGGACAAGTGAATGAATGAAGATAATTTTAGAAGCGGTAGGGGCTGCCAAGGAATACACAAAAGGGTGATGTGTTGGAAAGGTGCTGGGTCCACGGGCTTCTCTGCATGGACGTTCCTGATTTCTTCAGCACGTCTCTGCTCGACTCTGCTGGCCAGGATTCTTCCCCGACAGACCCTTTCCCGGCCTTCCCAGAACAGCTTTCGTGTTTTCTCGAGAGCTCACTGCGATTTCTTGCCCTCAGCCAGGAAGGCGCTTTCTTCCTTCCTACACCTGTTCCAAATTTCAATTACGCACAATATCTTTAACATAGAGTTCAACCCGATTCCTTAGGAGGAGGGGAAAAAATGGTGCTGTAAGTATTCATAATGTGTTTGCATTATGGAATAATTATACATAATTGCTCTGCCTTGTAAATAAGTATAAAACATTTGCCAGTCGGCAGTGGGAGCAGCCGTGAACTTGCCTTCTCCCACGGAGGATTCGCTGGTGGGAGTGAGCAGGGAAACCAGTAGCCTTTCGGCTCCCCGAGTGCATTTGGTTATATTTCTATATTCCTTCATTCTCTCTCTTACCTTCTGTGAAGGAAACACGGTGTTTCAGAACCCAGGGGCACAAAGACTGTACAAACAGTGACCGTCCACTGAGGGCTTACCATGTGCCCGCTCGTTTGTCCCTCACTGTCACCCCGGGCATAGGGTACCGTCATTTCATTCTCATCTTGCAACAGAGAGAACTGAGCCTCACCAGGTCTAGGGACATTGCCCGAGGCCACAGAGCTCGTGCAGAACCAAGCCAGGGAGTCTAACCCAGGCAGCGCGGCCTTTGCCCCTTGCCACGGTGACTCGACGGATGTCACCGCCGATCTCTCTTCATCCTCTTCTCCCTCTCCCCAAGCAATACGAGGTCGAATGGCTTCTGGAGGGACCCGTGCCTTCTCGCTGGTTAGGTGCGGGGGAGAGCTGGCCCTCTACATTGTTTTGGTGGCGGCTGTTGCAGTTTTATGGGTTGAACTGTGTTCCCCTCAGAAAAACATGTCCCTCGTACCTCCGAATGTGACCTAACTTGGAGATAGGGAAATCACGCTACAGTGAGCTCATTAGGGTGGGCCCTGACCCAACTAGACTGGTGTCCTTATATAACGGGGAAGTTTGGGGACAGACACACACAGAGGGAGGACGATGTGATGCTACAGGAGAATTCGACCATTTACAAGCCAAAGGACGCTGAGGATAGCAAAAGCAGGGACAGGGGATTGGAGCAGATTCCTCCTCGCTTCCCTCCAAGGCAAGCACCCTCGCCGGCACCTCGATTGTAGGAAATCCGGCTGTCGGAGCCACGCAGTATGTGGCGCCCTCGCAAAGGAAGACCGCCAGGAAAATGCCCTCCCCGCTCTCCCAGGTAGACGTGTCATCGCCGTGCTGCCTCCTCCCAGCAGCCGAGGGCTGTGGGGTTTCAGGGTCCAGCGGCTCCCTCCTTTCCCAGGAAGACCACGGGCCCACGGTTGCCCAGAGTCAGACCCGGGAACGCACAGCACAGAAGGGTGGAGCGGGCCCAGAGCCCAGCATGGGGCTCCCGACAGCTACCTCCTACCTGACAAGGTACGCGTGTGACCTTTACTTCTCCAAACAAACCGCCGGCCGTGGGGAAAGTAAGCGAGCCACATCAGGAGGCCTCTATGGGCCAGCCCAGGGTGGTGACTAGAGTTGGGGTTCGATGCTCTGAGGCCGAGGCCGGTCCCTGGGGCCCTGGGGCTCCCACGGGGACTGGCTGTTCACACTGCAGACATCCTGTGGAGAAGCCTGCCCCAGCCTCCTGGGCTGCGGGCCTGGACTTTGAGGTGCGTGGCCCCTGGCCTGGGAGGCGGGGACAGCCACCAGCAGGGGCTGTGGCCTCCCAGGGTCCCCACCCAGAGTGATGTCCCATTTGCTCTGTTACGCTTGAGGCTTGGGGAAATAGTGTTCGTCCCCAGTAAGCAACGGCTCCCCATCCCCTGTCCCCACGGCCCCTGGAACCCCTACTCTACTCTCCCTGCGGTGCGGGGATCCAGAGGGTCGGCGGCAGCCGTGACATCCCCATCCTGCGTTCCCCTCGGAGCCCGTCCCGCCTCCGGGTGGCCCTATTGCTCACTCCTCTGCAGTGGATGAAAAGGTTGCATTAGTCTCCTGGGGCCATCACAACAAACCCCCACAGACGGGGGGCCTTAAAACAACGAGAATTTTCTCTCCCACCCCGGAAGTCTGAAATCCCAGGGTGTGGGCAGGCCCGCGCCCCTCTGCCAGCTCCGGGACGGGGCCTTCCTTGTCTCTCCCGGTGCTCCTTGGCTGGTGGCAGCGTTGCTCCCCTCTCGGTCTCAGTCTCCACACGGTGGCCTTCTGCCCTGTGTCCCTGTGTCTCCCATCCCCTGCCACCTTTCTCCTGTAAGAGCATTGGTCATGGAGCTACGGCCCACCCTGAATCCAGGGTGATCCCGTATCGAGATTCTCAACTCATTGTGTCTGTGAAGACCCCGAATTCTGAACCAGTTCCCATTCACAGGTTCCAGGGGTTAGGACTTGGGCACATATCTTTTGGGGGACACACTTGAACCCCCTACCCAGGGACTGGAGCATTTCCTCTGAGTCCCATCAGACCTGCTGCCATTTTGCGCTTACTCCATCCCGAAACGGGCCAGGGTGAACTTGGCAGTGTCATTTGGAGGAATTCTTATAGCCCCAAAGAAAAAGCCTGTCTGTCCTTCCCTCGCCCCATCCCCAGCAGAGAGCCCCCCCAGATTCCTCTACTTCCACCTTCGCCGCACCCGCTGGGCTGGTTCCAGGACAGGCCATCTTCTCCAACCCCCAGGTCCCCAGTGTAATCCGTTCTGGCACTCTTGGGGTCTCATAAATTTTCCCACCCACCCCTCAACCAAGAGTAATACCCAAGAGTTTTGTTAGTTAATATTAGGTACAAAAAACCAAGCATATATTTATGTCCTAATGACTTAGTAGCCTCTTGAAATACATAATACATATAAATTTAAAAAATATACTCTTATTTTATTCTTAAACAGCCACAATTGCTTTTTAAAGGGGTGTGGGCCCCTGTTGGGCCCTCCACAACTTCTCAAACCCGAGGGCACCAAATTTGTATCTCCCAATTATTTTTGAGGCAGAGCGTCTTTTTTTTTTCTTTCATTTATTTATGTATTGTGTATTGTTGTTTTCATGCTGTAACAGTAGAGTTGGGTAATTGTAACAGAGACTATATGGCCCCCCAAAACTAAAATATTTACTATTGAACCCTTTATTTAAAAAAGCTGCTAAGTTCTGGCATAGATCGTGGTGGAAGTGGGAGTGATTTTTCCTGACCAGAATGAGTTTTCAGAGAATGTGAGTCTTAACAGAGAAATGGAGCCAGATGACAGAGATCTTCAAAGCCATTTGGTAGGAAAGAGGGAGCAGGCTCCTGCGGTTATTTTTTCTCTCTCTGCAGGAAATTCAGTCTCAGATCCACATACTGAGAATCTGAATCCTTCTCTCTGTTCATCCACCCATCTATGTTTGTGAGCAATTGCTGTTTCTTCTTCTGTGAAAAGCCTGTTTAAAATCTTTCATCTTGGGGCATTTTTGTCTCTTTCTTATTGATTTGTAGATACTCTTTACATATGTTGAGATCTTTTCCCTTTGCTGGTGATATGAATGGAAAATAACATCTCCCAATCTGTGGTTTATCTTTTCACTTAAAAAATTTTAATTATGATGGGTATATATTAATGATAGTTGTATATCTTTATTCTTTTCCCTTTCAGATGATTGCAAATTTTAAATTCAAATGCAGGTTGAGTTTGTTCTTCCCACCTTTACCCCCATGATCAGGCCGCCCTCTGCTAAAACCCCTCCAGTGGATCCCCCTTCTGAGGCGCTGCCTTTCTCCTCCTCCTCCTCCTCCTCGCCCTCTGCCTTGGTCACCTCTTCCAGGAGCTCAGGCCCTGGCCGACCCCCCAACTGCAGGCCCTGGCGTGACTCCAGGGTTCTAGGTTGTAAGGAATCTGTATGGTTCTCTCTTGTTTGCCTGTTTTATGTGGTGTGTCTCCAGACTAGCCCCCGGGCGGGAAGACATTCGTCCTGTCCACTGCTCTTTCCTCGGTGCCCAGAACGCAGCCGACGTTTGCCTCGTACCCCTGGAACAGGCTGCCCTGGTCGAGACCTCTGCAATCTCACCAGGTCTGGGCGGCCAGGCCGATGGCTCATGGGCCACAGCGGTCACACGTCGGAATCTGGGACCTCAGAAGAGGCACTCGTCTCCCGGGGTGAGGAGTGGCAGCCCGGGGCCTCCATGATGTTAACGTCCCCCTGGGGGAGGGATGCTGGCAGGGAGGGGCTGGCTGGGGGTGCTGGGAGGGGACACATCTGCACAGAACTAGACTTTTGGGGACGAGCAGAGGGAGCGGTTGTCCAACTGGAGGTCTAGGATTTGTCTTCAGCAAATTCTGATTTCCCCGAACGCTTGCAACTAATTAGTGGACCGGAGCCTTCACGAGCCTTTCTCGGCGGGAGTCACACCCCTGCCTGGGCTGAGCTTGGCACAGATGTTGCTCACTGTTCTGGCCTGTCCTGTGAGTTGGCTTCTTCCTCTCTGCACTTCTGCACCCCTGCCCGGTGCTCCGAGGCCAAGCCCTAGTGCCCTGGGGCTCCCACAGGGACTGGCTGTTCGCACTGCAGCCATCCTGCAGAGAAGCCCACCCCGGTCTCCTGTCTCTGGGCCTGGAGGTGCGCGGCCCCTGGCCTGGGAGGTGGGGGCAGCCACCGGCAGGGGCTGTGGCCTCCCAGGGTCCCCACCCAGAGCGATGCCCCATTTGCTTTGTTACGCTTGAGGCTTGGGGAAATATTGTTCTGTCCCCAATAAGCCATAACTCCCCATCCCCTGTACCCACGGCCCCTGGAACCCCTACTCTACTCTCTGTCTCTGTGAATTTTCCTATGGCAGCTGCCTCATATAGGTGGAATCTCACAGTATTTGTCCTTAGGCGTCTAGTCCTTCATATATCTTTGAAGAAATGTCTATTCAAGTCCTTTGCCCATTTTTTCATGCACTTATTGTTCAAAAAGTAGGTCATGTTTCAACATTTGAAAGGTAGGAGAGGGCAGCCGTGGAAACTGTCCCCTTTACCCTGTGTCTCAGCCATCTCTCCTCTGCCCAGAGACAGATGATGTCACCAGCTGCCTGTGTGTCCTGCCAGAGACATTCCAAGAACGTACGAGCAACTGTCTATATGCCCTTCTACCCGACGGCAGTACTGCGTTCTGCTCTGCGCTATAATTTTTTCACTTCGTAATTATTGTGAGGCTATTTCGTATGGATTCATTCTCTTTTGCCACATCATATTGGTGCCTTGTCTTTTTTTCTGACTGAAATGTATCTTTGATGAGAGTAACAGAATAGGTTACCCCTGACGGACATTTAGGCTGTTTCTAATCTTTTGCTAATGTTGTTCGGTGGGCATTCAATGAAAGAGAGACCTTATGCTGCAGTCCCAGGTTGGGGCACGGTGGACAATGCCATCGAGGTCTACGGCACAGACAGGACAGCTCTCCTGATAGTCCATGTGTCTTCCCGCGCTTCTCAGCTCCTTGCAGCTGGGGAGGTCCTGCGGCTGGTTACAGCCCACGGACTGTGAGAAGAAGAGAAGTCTGAGACTTCTGGGCTGTGCAAAGCCCATGTAGGATTCTCTCATCTCTCTCCCTCTGCCATGGCAACCAAAGAGGGGAGATGTTCCAGGTGGTGAAGCTGTGTGATGGGGGAGACCCCATCAGCCTGGATACCTGCGTGGCTCTGTGGAGCAGAGTCTCCTGCGGACCTACCACGAACATTGTGACTTTTAGCTGCAGCAACAAGTGAACTGCTGTGTGAAGCCACTAGACATTGAGGTCGCTTTCTTCGCCTGGCCTAGCTAATGCACAGTCAGAATCAGTACACAGATGTCTGAGACACCGAATTTAATAAGTGACTTTTAAATGAAAGCTTACTAAGAAATTTCCCGGAGAGGCTCCGTGGAACTCGTGGAACTGCGGAGGCAGATGGAAATGCTTAGAAGACCCACCGTGGGTATCTCCGTCTTCCCTCCCACCCCAGACGGTGTGTGGCCCCCAATTCACCTCCTACCGCTGGGCCTCTCGTTCCCAGCGTGCTCACTGAGTGCACCTAGGCTCTCTGCGTCGCGCCCCTGCTCTTCTCCCTCACTCTGATCCTGGTGGGGCTCTGGGGAGCCCTCGCAAAGATCAGTATATAACTGTCAAAGTCACAGGAAGGTGCACGTAGTATGTGAAACCCAGAAATAATCCAAATGCCCAACAGTAAGGAATAGATTCAGTAATTTATGACATAGTCGTAGATTGAAATGGCCATTAAAAATGATATCAGAGAAAACGAATAAAGAAAAATGTCCATATTTTTATTAAAAGGACAAAAGCAGATTACAAACTAGTGTTTAAAACTTAAAAAAATACAGGCCAGGCGCGGTGGCTCAAGCCTGTAATCCTAGCCCTCTGGGAGGCCAAGGCGGGAGGATAGTTTGAACTCAGGAGTTGCAGACCAGCCTGAGTAAGAGCGAGACCCCGTCTCTACTAAAAAAATAGGAAGAAATTAGCTGGACAACTAAAAAAAATATAATATATATATATATATATATATATATAAAATTAGCCGGGCATGGTGGCACATGCCTGTAGTCCCAGCTACTCTGGAGGCTGAGGCAGGAGGATCACTTGAGCTCAGGAGTTTGAGGTTGCTGTGAGCTAGGCTGACGCCACGGCACTCTAGCTGGGGCAACAGAGTGAGCTCTGTCTCAAAAAAAAAAAAAAAACTTAAAAAAATACAGATCTGGATGTAGAAAATGTGTACCATAGAAATGTGCAAATGTGGCCCCTTGAGTCTTTTCCAATTTTGTTAAAATAGAGACTTTGATTACAGAGCTCTCTCTCCACCCTTGCAGCATCAGTTCCCACCAATGTGCTGAGGGCTCCCAAAGCTAGATTTCTTCCTAAGATCTCAACATTTTCCGAACAATCAGTTTATCACTCCCTTTTAAAATGTGCCATTTCTTTGCATTGCTGTCTCGGTCAGTAGTTCTCTCTTCAACCCAAACCTGGGAATCCTCCAGGATCTCTCTGCTTTATAAATCCAACTTGCTCACCAATTCCTTTTCATTGTTTCTCTCTAACATTCCTTAAGTCTGTCCACTTCTCTCAATCTCTTTCAGCACTTTCTCTTGGGCCTCATTATTCTATTTCATAGGTGGAGGTTTGCAGCCGACTCCACCCTGGTCACTCTCTGGTCCACTCTCATCTACCCCCATTGTTTGCACACATGGAAGCCAGAGTGATCTTTCTACCAGGCAGACCTGGCCATGGTACTCCCAAATTCAAACCCTCCTCCCTGGACACAGTCTAGTGTCTTAGCATGACATCTGATTCCTGAAAGGACCTGCCCCAGCCATACCTGTGAGCCATCACTGTATGACTCACCTCTGCCCATCCATCCATTTATCCACCCATCCACATGGCCATCCCCCATCCGTCCTCCCATCCATCGACCCATCCACCCACCTATCCGTCCATTCGCCCATCCAACTATATCCATCCAATAAAATCCAATAGCACTTTTTTATGCATCCACGTGACTTGGGTATAAAAACATCACTGTTCATTGGGACAACCAACAATTTCAGAGATCCCACACGGGAAGCTAAAGACAACAGAGTGAAATGAAACAAAACAAAACAACAAGGAATTCTACCTCCCTTTCCTAATATGCTTCCTATTTTTGCGGCCTATTAATTTTTCATAATGACATCTCTTACCGGCTTTTTTATTCCTCCTCCCAACAGTTTGCACTTTGCGTGGGGTTACAGGGTACAGCCATTTGCACGGGAGGCCAGGAAAGACGTCTACTCTTCGGACGCCTTTGTGGGACGCCTCTGTGCTGGCCTCTGCTTGGTAAATGGGATCATTTCTCAAAGTACTCACATACACAGTGTTCAAACACGCAGAGCAGGCATCCTTCCACTCTGGAGTCTGCAATTCCTTGATCTTGGTGGAGTTAAAGGAGGAAAGGAAGACACAAATTGCGAAGGCAAGAGACAGGGTCGGGAAGAAAAAGCTTTATTCTAAGCCCTCAAAAAGAAATTTACGAACATTTTGGATTTCCGCTTTTTTTTTTTCCCTTCTTTTTCACGGAACAGGGCTTTGTCCGTGTGTTGTTCATTTAGGGGTTTATTTATTATTTATTTATCTTAATGCAGGAAAGCCCCGTGCGAGGCGGCGCGGCCCTAATGAGAACCCGCGGCCCGGGAGCGCTTCCAGCATTCCGCCCCCAGCCCCGGCGTCCCGAGGCTCGCTGGCATGCATATGCCTCATTACGGACACACGCCCTGTCATGTGTTATTCCTCACTTAGTGACAATTTGTCACTGTCACCCTTGACATGTCACTCCTCGGCAGACGGATTTGACTCCGGTGCCAAGTCTGACACTTGGATGAGAGGCAGTGGTAATCTGAATTGAAATAGCGGGTCGAGAGTGGCTAATTTCACTCTGACACAATTCTAATACCACGCAAAGAGAGAGAAGTGCTGTATTTAAAGGGGAGGTTTTTTTTTTAAATGAAAAAAAAAAGCCTTTTCTCCCCTGTTCTCTCTCTCTCGCTCTTGAGTCTGAGTATTCAATTATTCTTTAGGATAATGCTTTTATTTTTGAAGGATTAAGTCTTGCATTTTAATAACATGCATTTTCAATTAAGTGCACTAAGATCCGTGGAGATAACTATTACTTAAACTATAAGTTATAGTTGCATGTAAAAATTAGGAAACATTGTGCTTTAGATAAATTACATTCAAATTAGTTCTTATTATAAATAGGCTAGAGAATGGATTTTTTAGCTCCGGCTGGCCGGAGAGCCAACATTTGTATCTACTTCATTTGTTTAAATATATTTCAAGCCAGATTGGAATCCATACGGCCTGACATTAATTGAGTGCTGCCACATCAATGTATTCAAGTTTCATAAACCACCGAGGAGTGAGTTTTCACTGGCTTGAATTAGAAATATTCCAACCCTCTTACGCTAAAACGGTATTGTTTATGTAGTGATTCTTTAAGCCATCATTAAGTGGTATAAATCTTAATAAAATGCATTTAAACAGACCATATGCAGGGTATGGTTGTGTTTTAAGGAACCGTATTTTTTTTTTTTTTTGCTAAAGAGATGATTACATTTTTTTCTTGTGGAAAGAGATTCTTTTGTACAATATTTTCCAGTAAACACTGCTTTTCTTTTGCAAAGAGATGAGACTGGGAGGTGAGGTTATTGTAGAGTTTCTCCTCTTCCTGCTCTACCTGCCTTGTAGGGGGCAGGAGGAGATAGAGGGAGAACCGTATCAGCTTTTGCCCTGGGAGAGAGGATGGCAGCGTGCACACATGCGCAGGCGGTTCCCTGCAAGGGGTCACCCTATACTTGGTCCTATTTTTATGAAGCCAGAATCCACGTTGCTCCATTATAGTGAGAATGGTAAACAGCACGTTTCCAGAATTCCTGAGTTAGGGCTGCGATGATCCCTCCCACGGGCAGTCCTCATGAGAGATGTGGAGACATTAGCAGAGGATGCTTGGTGACCACGGAACAGGTCAGGGGACTTGCAGAGATTCAGTGTCCAGTGGCAGCAGGCCACCGCATCCCAGAGGCAAACACCTATGCAACACGTGTTCATCCCCCATCAAGTATTTGCTGAGCGCCTGTCATGTGCCAGGCACCAGGGATGCTGTGGCCAGAGAGCTGAGACTTGGGCGGGTTAGGGGGTCATTAGTAGCGGTGCAGATGAAGGAGACTTACGCCGGGGAAACGCGGGCATGACGGGAGCCTGGTCAGAGCAAGAGGGAGGGATGGGCTGGGCTTTCCCTGAAGCCACATCCGGGTAGAGGCTTAGAGCACAGGCAGGTGCGCACAGGTGATCTGAGGCAGTGGTCAGGGCCAGCAATATCTGGGGAAGCTGGAACAGTAGGAGGCAAGGCTTGGTGCTCAGAGTACACAGGGGACTGGAGTTGCTGGAGGAAATCAGAAGGAGCAGGAATCCAGGAAAACTCCGCCACACGCACTGCCCTGATGGGCTACGGGACGGCTTTGCCGATGGAGCCGACCATCGCCAGGCCTCTGCCTGAGTCCGTGTCAATGGGCTTGAGTTACACTTCTAAAAAAAACAGGCTCAGATATTGCTGCTATATAATCTTCATTGTTTGGTGTGTTGTGTTGGACTTGCTGGAAGGAGATAGTGCCTCTGGAAGAGGATGGAGTCACCTGCATAGAAAAAGGCCATTCAAGGGCTGAGGAGTGTCCCTCTGGCCTGCTAGGTACCACGTTCCTGGTTAGAGTTCAGTCCCATTAGTCACCTTTCTTTTCTTCATTCATTACTCATTCATGCATTCAGTCTACAGTGAATGTCAACGCTGAGCCAGGCACTGGGCAAAGCGGTGAACTGTCGGTCACCCTCGCTGCCCTCCCAGAGCTTATGGCTTGGTAGCGATATGAGCTAGGGTCCAAATGAGAAAGGCAGGGGCTGCATGCACAGACTCCTGCAGGAACTGGGGACTGGCACGAGGCTGGGGCCGGAGGTGGGACAGGGACCACCAGGCAAGGAGGGATGGGAGCTGGCCAGTGGAGAGGAGGGCACCTGCAGGTCCTGGAGAGGAGAGAGACCCCAACAGTCTGGAGCCAGAAGATGGGGTTCTAACCTAATCTCCAACAGGTTGTGACTTAGATCTTGGGTGAGTCAGCTGACGTTGGCACCTCAGTTTCCTTATCTGTAAAACATTGACAGTAACAATGGCGAGAATTGAATGAGATGGCACACATGAGAAAGAGTCTGGTACGTGGCAGAGCTTGACAGTGGCCGGGTGAATCTGAGGCTAACACTAAATTTCCTATGTGCTTCACACATGACGTCCAGTGGCAGGTAGAACAACAGGTGTTGATTGTCATCACCCACTGCAGTCAACCTCAGAGCCCTCAGCTATGTGTCGTCATGCCCATTTGACAGGCAAGAACTGAGGTTCGGGCAGGGAGAACAGCCGGCTTATGGACACCCCAGCTGGGGAGGAGGGCAGGGAGATAGTCCGTGCACATCTCTGGCCACCAGCTTGCTCTGTGGACCCGCCGGGGCTTGGAGTCTGCCCCAGGTGGGCCCCGGCATGCCCCAGGAGCCTGGCCCATGGGGGTCCCTGTCAGGCTCCTGGTGGCTGGAAATGGAGATGTGGCATCTTGAGATTGAAAATTGATTCCTGGCCGCCGAGGGCCCGGCGTCCCCTGCTCAGATGGTGGCCGTGCTGGCCTTTTCCAGGGAGGGGAGCGGTTCCATCAGACCAGTTGAGCCCTTTCCCAGGCGCTGGCTGAGAGTTGCTTTGCCGCTCTGGTTTGGAAGCGCAGGGTTAATTGGGGCCCGCTGCACGCTGAATAGGAAGCCTGGGAGACAAAGCCGCGTGGGCCTCTGTTGTTCAATAGTCCATTAGGCAGGGACTCGGGAGTCGGAATGGTCACACGCATCTCTGGAGAGAAGACTCATTAATGGGACAGTAAGTTCCAATTAGGGGCCCGGCCCAGCAGAAAAAGGTGCAGAAAAAACACGGCCCTCCCGCTCCTGTCCCCATGGGGCGGCGTCCTCCAGCTGCCTGCTGCCCGCTGCACAGACCCGGCTGCAAACAACACAAGTATTTGCTCAGAGAATCCATCTCTGTCACCCACGGTGTCAACCGGAAGGCAAAAAACCCTTCCAACCTTTGAGAGAATATATAAAAAAGGCCACTGCCCTCACGAGGCCGTCTCATCTGCAAGGAAAGCAGCATCGGGGCAGGCGCGGCCCGGGACTGGCCGTCTGTTTGTCTGGGTCGCCAACAGGCAGGATTCCAGTTTGGGAAAGAAGTGCATCGTCGGAAGGTTCCCCCTGTCAGCGGCTGCCGCTCCTCGTCCTGCCGGGCGCCCCGGGGAAGCCCTCGAGGCACCAGGAAAGGCTCTGTGACTCTTGCCCCCGTGGTGGCTGCGGCGGAGGTGTTTGCCTTGGCCGGGCATGGGGG
>VSMD01020763.1:0-25162 GCA_008750895.1 Mirza zaza
CAAGAATGGATTAATAAAATGTGGTATATGTATACCATGGAGTACTATTCAGCTCTAAGAAACAACGGTGATATAGCACATCTTATATTTTCCTGGTTAGAGCTGGAACCCATCCTACTAAGTGAAGTATCCCAAGAATGGAAAAACAAGCACCACGTATACTCACCAGCAAACTGGTATTAACTGAGCAGCACCTAAGTGGACACATAGGTACTACAGTAATAGGGTATTGGGCAGGGGGGAGGGGGGCGGGTATATACATACATAATGAGTGAGATGTGCACCATCTGGGGGATGGTCATGCTGGAAACTCAGACTTGTGGGGGGATGGGGGAAAAGGGCGTTTATTGAAACCTTAAAATCTGTACCCCCATAATATGCTGAAATAAAAAAAAAAGGAAAAAAAAAAAAGAAGTAGAGATTGAATCAAGCTGTGTAAAAAAAAAAAAAAAAAAAAATAACTATTAAAAAGACTTAGTTATTAGTCAGGTTCAGCAAATGGAAACAATATAAATTCCATGGGGTTTCCAGTGACCTGTGTTTGGATAGTAGCAAGAATAGTATTATCAAAATAGGAAATGGAAGTTGAGAACAAGAAATATTTTGAGAACATGAAAAGTGAACTTTTAGATTTGATGAGGTTAAGCTTAAAGGAAGACATCAAACAAGAATATGCATTAGACAATAGAATACAATTGAAAGATCAGGTGGAGACTAGAAATATAGATTTTAAAAAGTTGATAAAGATGATAGTTGCAACTATAAAAAAGAATGTATAGAGAAAGGACAGTAGAGAGCTGACAACTGAAATTGGTGGATGTTACATATCAAAAAACTAGAAGAAAAAAATGGAGGCTACAAAGACCAAAGACAGAGGAAGAAGGAATGCAGAGGAGAGATAGTGAGCCAGTAAAGTAGGCAGTGAAAGTAGCCCAGGGGTAAAAGTCTGTAACCATGTCAAGACCAAGGACATATCAAATAACTAGAAAAATATACATATAGTTAAAAAAGAAATGACTGGAAATTTCCAACTTTCAGCAGGATTATGCTACAAAATGGAGAGGAGATGATAAAACAAAAAACTAAATGTAAATAAGCGAGCATATAGGGACAGTACACTTAAAGTTCATGATTAAATATGAAAGATTACATGTAAAGTCAAAAGATCAATGCATAGGTTGATTGAGGTTTTAAGATATTTCTGAATTAGCCTCTGAAGGAATTTCTAAGAATTCAGCTATTTTTAAACTCTTTCCTAAGCCCTTTCAGGAAAAGTATATAAATATGTTGGTTCAAACATCTATACTTATGAGTTATAAATCCCTATTTCTTGATAACTCTTATGTTTTAGCCAATATTAAATCAAGTTCTTTTGACACAAGTTTTAAAATGTTTTGACTACATTTATTTTCTTTCTAAAGGTAACATGCATATTGGAAAACAATAGGAAATAAACTATAAAAGAAAAAAACTAAAAAATTATTAAGTTTTTGGTATATTTTCTCTTAAGTATTTAAGTACTTCAGAAGCTTTATATACAATGATATATACTTTTATATAAAATTATGACTTAAGTATTTCACCTATTCTTTATTAAATATCATACTTATGTTACATCCAATCACATAGATATTTCATTATCTTCCAATTACAATATACTTGTTTCTCTCATTTTTCAATCAGAATTTTACATAACACTTAACATTTTTCCACATAAACTTTTTCTGTATCTAAAATTATATTTTGAATAGAATTTCCTAAGTGGAATTACTGAACTCAAAGTTCTGAATATCTAGAAAGCATGTAATACCCAAGTTGCTTTCCAAATGAGTTCCCTTTCTGTCCTCATCAACAGAAAATTAAAATTGTAAATTTTTCCACAGAATCTCTAGCATCAAGTGATTGTATTATTTAAAATCTCTAATGTGATAGGCAATACTAGGTATCTTATATCAATATATACATATTAATTTGATTACAAAATTTAAACATTTTCCACATTTACTAACTAGTTGAATTTCTCTTTTTGTGAATTATTTGATGTTTATTCACGTTATTCATTACTCTGGTATCTGAGACTTTATAATTTATCTGACTTATTTATACATGATGGGTAGTAACCCTCTATATGTTAATATTTGTTGCAAATATTTTCCCTGTTGACAAATTATAAATCTTCCAAAGGATGTCTATTGACCTACAAATGTTTTCCATGTGTTTAAGTTTGTGGCTTATTTCTTTGATTTCAAATTCCAAGAGTTTTTTTTACATACAGGTATCAAATAATTCATCTGTCTTTTCTTTTTCATAGTTTATTTTCAACTTTAATTTTTCCATTCATCAGAATTTATTTTTGGTATATATGTGAGGAGGATGTAAATTAAACTTTTTCACCCTAAATAGTAACTAATTCTCCTGGAACATTTTGTCCAATAATCCTGCCCTATTTTACTGATGATTCCTTTTTCATTAATATTTAAAATATATTGAAATTCTGTTTCTGGACCATTTATCCTAATATTTAAAATATATTGAAATTCTGTTTCTGGACCATTTATCCAACCATTTATAGTTGAGGGTTCAACAAATTTAATCACTGCTGCTTAACAAAATGCTTTAATATTTTATAAAACATAAATGTTCCTTTCTCTTTAAGTTCTTAGTTACTATTCATTTAATAAGTCTTATAGTAATAAGTTCTGCTTTTAATAAGTTCTAGTTACTATTGTCATTGCATTTCCAAATGAACTTTGGATTTTGTTTTAAAAAAAGGGAGGGGGTGTTCTGATTAGAAAATTGATTCTGATTAAAATTTAGTTAACTCATAACTAAAGATACATATAACTGACATCCTTTAAAGTATCTTAACTTTAGAGATAGGATATTTCTTTTGATTCTTAATTATTCCCTTATGGCTGAATCAAATATCATGGTTTTATCACATTTTCAATTATCTCAGGATATGCCATTTCTGTTCTTACAAAGAACAAAAGAGTGTAAAGGAATGCTATTGAGTTTTGAGAGAGATATATTGTTATGCAAAATTATGTAACAATTTCTCAGTTTTTAATCCCTTATCAAGTTGACCCAAGAAACTGTTGTAAAATCATTTTTCAATTATGTTTTTATACAAGCATACTGTTACAAAAACTTAATGTTGCATTTGCAAGAAATATGCTATATTTTTTATTTTTTAATCATGCCTCCATGTGCATTTTCAAAACAATGTATTCTTGTGCATACTCTTATTTTCTAAATTTTTCCAATTTTTTTTACAAAAATGTTTAACGAAAGACATTGTTGAGAGAATGCATAAACAAGACAGACTAGAGAAAATATTTGCAAATCGTATAAACAACAAAGGCTTTTTATCCAGAATATATATTAAAATAAGAAAATATAAACTCAATAAGACAAAACAACATAATAAAAGATTTGAACATATACTTGACCGAAGAAGATATATATGGCATATAAACACATAAAACAATGTTATATAGTTTCAAATTAGTATAAAAAGGATATTGAGTGTTCCCAACATAAAGAAAAGATAAATATTTGAGATGATGGATATGCCAATTACCCTGAAATGATCACTGTACATTATATGTCTCAAAACATTACAGTGTATCCCATGAATATGTCTATTATTTTAATTAAAAAATTAACTTTTAAAATAGGCTAAATCTTAGTCATTAAGAAAAGACAAATTTTTTAAATTTTTAATTACTATGACTATATAATATTTGTATCTCTTTATAGGATACATAATACAGGCATATACAGTGTGAATTAATGAAATCAGAGCAATCAAGCATCCATCACCCCAGGCGCCTAACATTTCTTTGCATTAGGGACATTCCAATTCCACTTTTTAATTTTTTTAAAAATATACCCTAACTTGTTGATTATAGTCAGTTTGTCGTGTTATCAAATATTGTTCATTCTATCTAACTATATTTTTGCACCTATTTTGTTCCCAATTTTTACAGTTTGTAATGACTTACACATGAGGATGATAATTGGTGATTGTTTTTCTTTTTTCCTTTTATTTTATCATATTATGGGGGTATAAATATTGTTAGGGTTACATATATTGCCCCTGCCATTCCTCCCCCTACCACCCCACCTTGTCAAAACATCAAGCGTTTCCAACCCCCAGGTGGTGCCCATCGCACCTATTTTGTAAGTATATATCCTTCCCCTCCTCCCCCCTCCCATCTGCCCACCACCCGATAAAAGTTTCCTTTTTTTGTATTTTTTTTTCCTTTTTTGACCTTTTGGTTACATTGTATATCTTTGGCTTTCCCTACGAAAGGTTAGAGGTATTCCCTCCCCCCCACCCCGCCCGCCCCAAAGCTCGCCACAACCCTAAGATGTGTATCTCCCCCTCCCCCAAACCGTGGTGAACACTACCACTATTTGAGCACCATAGTTTTAATCAGTCAGTACCAATTTGATGGCGAGTAGATGAGGAGCCCATTTTCTTGACCTTGTGTCACCTCACTTTGGATAATGGGCTTAAGCTTAATCCAGGGTAGCATAAATGGTGTTAGCTCACTGTCGTTTCTTAGAATTAAGTAGTATTCCATTGTGAGCATATACCAAATTTTAATTATCCACTCATGAATTGACAGACACTTGGGTTATTTCCATGATCTTGCAATAGTGAATTGTGCTGCCATAAACATTCGGGTGCAGATGTCTTTGTAATAGAATGTCTTATGCTCTTTTGGGTAGATGCCCAACAATGCTATTGCTGAGTCGAATGGTATTTCTATATCTAGCTGTTTGAGGTATCTCCAAATTCTTTTCCACAGAGGTTGCACTAATTTGCAGTCCCACCAGCAGTGTCTGTCTCTCCACATCCTCGTCAGCATTTGTTGTTTTGGGATTTCTTGATACAAGCCATTCTCACTGGTGTTAGATGATATCTCATTGTGGTTTTGATTTGCATTTCTCTGATGATTAGAGATGTTGAGCATTTTTTTATATGTTTGCAGGCCATTCTGTCTTCTTCGGAGAAGTTACTGTTCATTTCCATTGCCCATTTCTTGATGGGGTTGCTTGATTTTTTTTTTTCTTATTTATTCTTTTAAGTTCTAGATAGATTCTTGTTATTAGATCTTTATCAGAAGTGTAGAGAACAAATATTTTCTCCCACTCTGTGGGTTGTCTATTTGCTCTAATGATGGTTTCCTTAGTTGCGCAGAAAGTTTTTAATTTGATCAGATCCCATTTGTTTATTTTTGATGCAGCGGTGATTGCCTTGGGGGTCTTCCTCAAAAATTCTTTGCCTAGACCAATGTTTGATAGGGTTTTCCCAACATCATCTTCTAGGATCTTAAGGTTTCATGCCTTAGGTTTAAGTCTGTTATGCATCTTGAGTGAATTTTTGTGAGAGGTAGGGATCCTGTTTCAATCTTCTGCATGTAGCTAACCAGTTTTCCCAACATCATTTATTGAAGAGAGATTCTTTCCCCATTGTATATTTTTTTTCTGCTTTATCAAAGATTAGGTTGCCATATATTTATGGTTTCATCTCTGGATTCCCAGATCTATTCCAGATATCAATGCTTCTGTTCTTGTGCCAATACCAGGCTGATTTAACTATTATTGCTTTTACAGTATAGCTTCAAGTCAGGAAGACTGATGCCTCCCAGTTTGTTCTTTTTACTTAAGATTGCTTTGGCTATATGAGGTTTCTTCTGGTTCCATACAAAGTGCAGAATTATTTTTTCTATATCTGTAAAGAATGCTGGTAGTGTTTTGATGGGGATTGCATTAATTCTGTAGATCACTTTAGGTAATATTGACATTTTAACGATATCAATTCTACCAATCCATGAACAAGGTACATTTTTCCATCTGTTCAAATCATCTGCAATTTCCTTTTTTAGTGTTTCATAGTTCTCCTTGTATAAATCTTTCATATCTTTAAACGCAACACTTTTTACTATAGACCAAGGAAAATTAATTGGTGATTGTTTTGAAAGAAATGTTTTTTAAATAACATTTAGAAAACATTCTCCAAATCTGAATAATCTGTTTTGCTCATGAATGAAAATTGAAATTTATCAAATGCTTTTACAGAATTGATATAATTAGTATTCTGATATTTATTAGGGTTATAGTTTATACCAACCTTTTATGATAAACCTTATTTGATCAAAGAACTGCATTTTATCCATATTTCATTTAGGATTTTTGTAGTTTTATAAATTAGTTTCTCAGCTCTACATGTGGTTTTTATCTCAAGGTTACATAAACATAAATTAGGGAGATTATCTTCTCTTTTAAAGAACAAGGAAATTAAAAACAGAAGAAAGATAATTATTTACATAGAAAGTATAGTCAAATCTATATAAAAAGTATTAGAAATTAAGGGAGTTTAACAAGATTGCTTACTGCAAAATCAGCATTAAAAACTCAATGGCATTCATTTACACAGTTAATATCCAATTAGAATATTTTCCTAATTTTATTCTCATTTAAAATGGCAATAAAACAATGAGACCTATAAATACATTTAGCAAAATGCATGTGTAACCTCTAAGAAAAAATTCAAAATTCCAAGTAGGACATAAGTGAATAGCTGAATAAATGTAGGAAAATATTGCATTCATAGACTATAATATCAAGGTGCCAATATACAAATTAATCTGTAAATTCAGTACATTGCTGATCAAAATCCCAACAGGAGACATATTTGAAAATGCCTACTGGAACTGTGTTGGCATGTATATTTTTAATTTCAAAATACTAAGGGTGTACATATGTTTTTGTAACATGAACACCTTGATTAATGTTTAAGTCAGGACTCTGAGTGTGCCCATCACCAGAATCATGTTTATTGTACCCAATAGGTAAGTTTTTACCTATAACCCCTTCCCGCCTTCCCCTCTCCTTAGTTTCCAATGTCCTTTACATTTCTTTGTCTGTGTGTGCCCATCATTTAGATCTCAATTATTAGAGTGTACATGTGGTGTTTGTTTTTCCATTCTGGAGACACTTAGAATAATGATCTCTAGTTCTTGGAAAATATTTCAAGTTCTTGGAAAATACATTATTTCATTCCATATTATGGTTGAGTAGTAGTACTTCATGGTGTGTGTGTACACACACACACACCCCACCCCACCCCACCCCACCCCACCCCACCCCACCCCACCCCCCACCGCCACCACATTTTCTTTATCCAGTCAATCAGTTAATGGGTATTTAGGTTGATTCCACATCTTTGCAATTGTAGTGCAGTAAACATTTGAGTACAGGTGTCTTTTTAATAAAATGACTTATTTTCTTATGGGAAGATATCCAGTAGTGGGTTGCTGGATCAAATGGTAGATCTACTTTTAGTTCTTTTGAGGAAACTACATATTGTTTTCCATAGAGATTGTGCTAATGGCAGTACCACCAACAGTTTGTAAGCATTCCTTTCTCTCTGCATCCACACCAGCATCTACTGTTTTTGACTTTTTAATGCCTTTCTGACAGGAATAAGGTGGGTATTTCATCACAGTTGTAATTTGCATTTTCCTGATGGTTAGTAATGTTGAGCATTTTTTTCATATGTTTGGCCATTTGTCTATATTGTTTTGAAAAACTTCTATTGGTGTCCTTTGTCCACTTTTTAATGGGATTGATTGTTTATTTTTTGCTAATTTCTTTGAGTTCTTTGTAAAAAACAGATATTAGTCCTTTGTTGGATGTGTAGTTTGTGAATGTTTTCTGCCATTCTGTAGCTTGTCTATTTACTCTGTTGATTGTTTCCATGGCAGTGCTTCTGTAGAAGCACTTTAATCAAGTCCCATTTATTTACTTTTGTTGCTAAAATTGCCTTTGGGGTCTTAGTCATAAATTCTTTGCCTAGGCCAATGTCTAGAATAGTTTTTCCTACATTCTAGAATGTTTATAATTGTGTGCCTTACATTTAAATATTTTATCCATCTTGAATTTTCTACATAGCAAGAGACAAGGGTTCTGTTTCAGTCTTCTGCATGTGCCCATTCAACTTTCCAGCACTATTTTATGGTATAGGGCTTCTTTGCCCCAGTGTATGTGGTTGTCTGTTTTATTGAAGATCAGTTGCTTGTAGGTAGATGGTTTATTTCTGGGTACTCTATGCTATTCCATTGGCCTATGTCTCTATTTTTATACTATTACTATGCTGTTTTGCTTACTATAGCCTTGTAATATAATTTGCAGTCAGGGTAATGTAATGCCTCCCAGATTTGGTCATTTTGCTTAAGATTGCTTGGGCTATTTGTGTTCTTTTTTGATTCCAAATGAAGCATGGAATTATTTTTTTCTAGATCTGTGAAATATGGCCTTGGTATTTTGACAGGGATAGCATTGAATCTGTAAATCACTTTGGAGAGTATGGACGTATTAATGATGTTGATTTTACCAATCGATGAGCATGGAATGCTTTTCTATTTGTTGTGTCATCTAGGATTTCTTTTATCAGTGTTTAGTATTAATAGTTCTCCATGTAGAGACCTTTCGCTTCCTTAGTTAAGTATATTCCCAGGTATTTTATTTTCTTTGAAGCTATTGTAAATGATACTAAATGTTTGATTTAACTCTCAGCTTGACTACTATTAGTGTATAGAAATGCTTCTGATTTGTGCACATTGATTTTGTAACCTGAGACTTTGCTTAATTTATTTATCAATTCCAGGAGTCTCTTGGTGTGGAGTCTTTGGGATTTTCTAGATATAATATCACCAGTAAAAAGCAATAGTTTGAACTCTTCTTTCCCAATTTGGATATCCGTCCTTTCTTTCCTTTTTCTGATTGCTCTGGCTAGGACTTCCAACACTAGTAACATGTTGAATAGAATTGGTGACAATGGGCACCCTCATCTTGTTCCAGTTCTTAGGAGAAATGCTTTCAACTTTTCCCCATTCAGTATGTTGGCTGTGGTTTTGTCATATATGGCTTTTATTATTTTAAGGTATGTTTCTTCTATACCTAGTTTGTTGAGGGTTTTTAAATCATAAATGGTACTAGATTTTATCAAATGCTTTTCTGTCTGTTGAGATGATCATAATATTTTTGTTTTTAACTCTGTTTATGTGGTAAATCACATTTGTTGATTTGTAAATGTTGAACCATCCTGCCATTGCTGGAATGAAACCCACTTGAGCATGGTTAATTATCTTTTTGATGTGCTGTTAGAATTGGTTAGAATTATTTTGTTGAGGATTTTTACCTGTATGTTTATGAGAGATATTGTTCTGTAGTTTCCTCTTTTTGTTGTATCCTTTCCTGGCTTTGGTATCAGAGTGATACCGCCTCATAGAATGAGTAGGAAGGATTCTCTCCTTCTTCATGTTATGGAAAAGTTTTAGTGGGATAAGTGCCAGTTCTTTGTAGTTCTGGTAGATTTCAGCTGTGAATCTATTTGGTCAGGGCCTTTTTTATGAAAGTGGGTGATGTTGGGTTTTTTTGTTTGTTTTTCTTTGGTTTATTTTACTGCCTCAATCTCACTGCTCATTATTGATCTGTTCAGGATTTTTATTTCTTCTTGATTCAAGCTTGGGAGTTTGTGAGTTTCCAAAAATTTATATATTTCTAGATTTTCTAACTTGCCTGCAAACTAGTTTTTCTGGTGTTTCTGTGTTTTTCTTGTTCTGTTTATATAGTAATCATAGGTGATATTTTGTATTCCTATGGTATTAGTTGTAATGTCTCCTTTTTCATTTCTGATTGAGCTTATTTGAGTTCTTTCTTTTCTATTTCTATTCTAGCTAGTAGTCTATTTTCTTTTCAAAAAACAAACTTTGTGTTTCATTGATCTTACTGTTTTTTAATTCCCATTTCACTTAATTCTACTCTGATCTTTATTTCTTCTATTAGCTTTTGGTTTGTTTTTTTTCCTCCTTTTTCTAGTTCCTTGAGGTATGATGTTAGATTGTTAATTTGTGATCTTTCTTTCTGATGGAGGCATTTAAGGCTATAAACATCCCCCTCTTAGCACTATTTTCTTTGTATCCCAGAGATTTAAGAAGTTTATGTCATCTTTGTCATTCAATTTGAAAATCATTTCATTTCTATCATGATCTCGTCATTGACCCAATATAGAGAATTATGTGAAGAAAATAGGGTGAGAACTCCACTCCAATTAAGGGTTGCTCCAGCTGTTTCAATAGCAAAAGTTTTCTTCAAAGGGACTTGAAGAGAGGTTGTTGACTAATTATTATACTGCTTTCCTTGTTTAATTCTTCATCATATGTAATTTTCATGTTTTTCCTCTTTCCGTTTATGAAACTAGACAATACCTCATGTGAATTTTGGACCTATTTTTGCAGACTTTATCTATAATTTGAAAACTTTCTTTCTGGGGTTCTCTTTGTTTTCTGATTATTGATAGTGCCTTCTCATTTCTATTTTAATGCCATGTTAATAATAAATAGAACTTGGACCATAGCTATTTCCTACAACCCCAAACTCCTGAGACTTCTATAATGAAGGGATTGCTATGAGCATCTCTGAGCTACTACAAAGCAAATATTAGACCCCATAAGCATCTATTCAAATAATTGTTTTTTATCTATTTGTATCAATTTCTCTGCAAATATGGTAACTTACCTCTGTATCTGTAATAATACAAGAGATAATACTGTGTTGCAAAATCGAGGAACAGATCAATATCCATTTGGGTTGTAATTTTTTATTGATATATAACAGAAGTACATATTTTCAGTGTACATGTAATAATTTAGTACAGTCATAAAATTTATGAAGATCAAATCAGGTAATTGGGATATTTCCTTAAATATTTGTCTTATCTTTATGTGAGTCATATTAGAATTATTCTCTTCTAGCTATTTTGAAACATATAATAGATTATCATACACAATAGTCACCCTATGGATATATCAAACACTAGCTATTATTTTTTCTATCAAAGTGTATATTTGTACCCATAATCAACCTCTCTTTATTCTGCCCAACCCCAACCTTCCCAGCCTCTGGTAACTACCAATCTACTCTCTATCTTCAGGAGAGCCACGTTTTCATCTCCCACATGAGGGAGAACATGTGATTTTTGTCTTTTAATGCTCAGTTTATTTCACTTAACATAATGACCTCCACATCCATCCATGTTGCTGCAAATGACAAGATTTTATTTTTTTATAGCTAAATAATATTGTGTGTGTATATACCTCATTTTCATTGCCCATTCATCCATTGATGGCACTTAGGTTGATTCCATGTTTTGGCTATTGTGAATAGTGAACATGGGAGTGCAGATATCTCTTCAATATGTTTATTTCCTTTCTTTTGGATATCTACCCAATAGTGGAATTTCTGGGTCATATAGTAGTTCTTAGTTTTTTGAGGAACATCCATATCGTTTTCCATAGTGGCTCTACTAGTTTACATTCCCACCAACAGCGTACAAGTGTTCTCCTTTCTGTACGTCCTTGCCAGGACCTGATATTCCCTGTCTTTTTGATGTAAGCCATTTCAACTGGGGTGAGATAATATCTCACTGTGTTTTGATTTGCATTCCTCTGATTACTGATGTTGAGCATTTTTTCATATACTTGTTGGATATTTGTATGTCTTCTTTTTAGTAATGTCTATTCAGATCATTATCCCATTTTTTTTTATTTTTATAGATTTAGGAGGTACAAATAGTGTTTTTACATGGATATAGTACATAGGGGTAAAGTGTGGGCTTTTAGTGAATCATCACCCAAATAGTTTACATTATACCCATTATATAATTTTTTATCTCTCCCATTTTTCCAAGTCCCTAATTTCTGTTGTTCCACTCTATGATCATGTATACACATTATTTAGCTCCCTCTTATAAGTGAGGAAAAATGTGTTGTGTGACTTTCTGTGTATGAGCTACTTCACTTAAGATAATGGCTTCCAGTACCATACATGTAGCTGCAAAAGACATGATTTCACTCTTTTTTAATGGGCATTAGCCCATTTTAAAATTGTATTTTTTTTTTTTTTGAATACTGAGTTGTTTGAGATCCTAATATCATCTGGTTAGTCATCCTTTGTTAGAAGGATAGTTTACAAACATTTGTTCTATGGGTTGTCTCTTTACTTTGTTGATTGTTTCCTTTGCTGTGCCAAAGCTTTTAGCTTGATGAAATCTTATTTGTCTATTTCTTTGGTTGCCTATGCTTTTGAGACCTTACACCGCAAGTTTTTCTCAGACCAGTGTCCTGGAGCATTTGGCCAATGTTTTCTTGTAGTAATATCATAGTCTCACATTTAAGTCTTTAATCCATTTTGATTTGATTTTTGTATATGGTGAGAGATAGTTTTCCCAGAACCCTCTATTGAAGAGACTGTCCTCTCTTCATTGTATATTCTTGGTGCCTTTGTTGAAAATGAGTTGACTGTAAATGTATAGATTTATATATGGGTTCTATTCTGCTTTATCGGTCTATGTGTCTATACCGTAGCCTATATCTGTGTTTTAGATTTATCAGTGTTTGCTGTATATACCTAGGAGCTCTGGTGTTGGATATGTAGATATTTATAATTATGATACCCTCTTGCTGCATTGACCCCTTTAACATTATATAGTGACCTTCTGTGTCTCTTTTTACAGTCTTTGATTTGTAGCATGTTTTAACTAGCTACTCCTGCTTTTTTTTTGGTTTCCAGTTGCATGGAATATCTTTTAACTCCTTCTCTTTCAGTCTATGTGTGTTTTATAGGTAAAGTGGGTTTCTGGTAGGTAGCATTTAGTTGCCACTTATCTCTTTATCCATTCAGCTACTCTATGCCTTTTAATTGGAGAATTGAGTCCATTTACATTCACTGTTATTATTGATAAGGACTCACTAGTGCCATTTTGTTGCTTATTTTCTTGTTGTTCTGTAACTTCTCTCTTTTATTTCTTAGTGCATTTCGTAGTGCATTTCTTTGTGCTTAAGTGATTTTTTTGTGGTAGTATGTTTCGTCTTTGGGGCTTCACACTAGAGTTACGAGTAGGTTACATGCCACAATCACAATATTACAGTAATCTAGCTTTGTCTGTGTACCTAATTTTACCAATGGGTTTTATAACTACAAGTGTTGTTTTATTATTGTTTTTTGTTTTTTTTTTTTGAAAGTTAGTGGTTTTTCTTTTATATTGAAGAACTCCCTTCGGCATTTCTTGTAAGGGGAATCCGGTGGTGGTGAATTCTCTCAGCTTTTGTTTGTCTGGGAAAGACTTGAATCTCTCCTTCATATTTGAAGCTTAACTGGATGCACTGTTGTTGAATGACAAGGTTTTTTTGTTTTGTTTTGTTCCCCCTTCAGAACTTTGAAAATGTCATCCTACTCCCTCCTGGCCTGTATGATTTCCGTTGATAAAACTGTTGCTAGCCAAATTTGAACTCCTTTATGTGTTGTTTACTTCTTTTCTCTTGGTGCTTTTAGGATGTTTTCTTTGTCTTTGGCCTTTGAGAGTTTTATTATTATATGCCTTGGGGTAGTCTTATTTGGTTTTCATCTGTTTGGTGTTCTCTCACCTTCCTGTGCCTGCATATTTATCTCTCAAGTTTATTTCTTTAAATAAACTTTCTACTCCTTGCTCTTATTCAGCTCCCTCTTTAAAAAGGTAAGTCTTAGATTTAGTGTTTTGAGGTAATTTTCTACATCTTGTAGGCAATCTCAATTCCTTTTTATTCCTTTTCCTCTCTGACTCTGCATTTTCAAATAGCCTGTTTTCAAGCTCACTGATGCTTTGCTCTATTTGATCCATTTCACTGTTGAGAACCTTTCTGGAATTTTTTGGTTCAGAAAATGTATTTCTCAGTTCCAAGGTCTGTTTGATGTTTTAATGACTATTTCAATCTCTGTTAAATTTTTCTGATAAGTTTCTGAATTACTCTTCTGTTACCTTGAAGATCAGAGTTTCCTCAAAACTATTTTGAATTCTTGGTCAGAGAGTTCACATACCACCATCTCATTAGGACCAGTCACTGATTCTTTGCTTTGTTTGAGACTATGGTTCCCTGTTTGCTCTTTGTTTCTTGTGAATGTCTGTCTTTGCATTGAAAAATTAGGGGTTTTTTGTTTGCTTAAACAATCGTTGTAATTTACCTGTTAATTTTCTATCCTTTTATCCCCCACTAGGTTGCTTTTTAGCGCTAGATTGTGCCTGAAGGTCAGGGTTGCCATAGTTCCAGTAAGCCATCAGAGTGCTGCCCATCCTGAATGGGGAGGTTCCAAAGGGGATATCCTGGCAGTGTGGGAAGGCTGGCTGGGGGTTCAGGCCCAGGGGGCCTATGAAACAAACCTATAGCATGGTGCTGCTGCACAGCCACTCTGATTTGGCATTTGTTTAGCCAAGTTACAGACCAGAGTTTTGAGGATGGAGATGGTAGTCCCACCTTGCCCCTGTCTCTTGCTGTCCTCAGGAATATTTGTCCCTTCAGGTACTTCCGATGCTTCCTGTGGGTTGACACAAGGACAGGTGTCCTGCCAGGCATCCCAAGATGGCATGGAAACTTGTTGTCCAAGCTGACCTCACTTTTTCCAGGGTATAACCATGAGGCAGGGGGAAATCTTCCACATGGTGTTTAGGCAGACTGGGGAAAGGAGTGTCACAAATAAGGAATTAAAATTCTCTTACCATCTGCTCAGATTTTTTTCATTTCTCTGAGGCCCCAGAAACTTTATCCTCCTCCTATTTGAGTTCTTGGATATGGATAGTGACAATCTTGATGCTGTATATTTGTTTTTGGGTTTCTGTGGGGAGGAGTGAAGCTAGCTTGCTTCTGTATTGCTATGTTGGCCCCCTTTTAATTTTTTCAGGAAACTGTCTACTGAGATTCATTATTTCAGCCACTGATTTACTTGCACAGTATCTCAGCATTAAAACCAAGAGAACAAACCTTTCAAAGATACTTCCCCATTAAAATTTTTATCCCATCTTAATACCTGCCTTCCTGTTCAGTCCACACATCATCTCTCTGTTCTTTCACCTCTTTCTTGGAGCTCCTTTATTGTGACAGGCACTGGGAGTATAAAACTAAGATTATTCTTGCTCTTATAAACTCAAATCTAATAAGGGAGAGTATCAATCTCACATCTACCTGATAGTTACAAACAATATATTGACATTTAAATGACGTCAGTACTCACAGCCATGCTTCTTAACTCACAGCCCAGCATCTCCAGTCATGGGTTCTTTGGCTGACCTAGGTCTCTAAGCTATTTTTCTGAGCTCTTAAAATGACTTTGTTTCATTCACACTCAAGAAACAACTGGCTGAATTTAAAATTCTAGGATCATAGACTCTCTCCCTCATAACTCTGTAGGCACTGCTTCATTTCCTTCCGAATTTTATTTTGTGAGGAAAAATGTAGGCCAACTGGGATCCTTTCCCTTTTATTCTTGGATATGTATTAAATACTTAAAAGGCATTTTTCCCTTCTTCTTTGAAATTTACACATTTCACCCAGCCATACCTTGGTGTAGTTTGCACTTTATTAATTTTGTGAAACAATTTGAATTCTTTATTCTAAAAATTTAAGACTTTTAGCTCAAGAAATTGGCTTTTATTATGCATTTGATAATGGTTTCATTTTTTGATCCTGGCTTCTTCAGTAACACCATTCCCAGACATAGGGCTTATCTTCTGAGTTCTGAATATATTATCTTTTGTGTGTGTGTGATAGAACTTTTTTTTCAGAAGTCCCTGAGTTTTATATGTTTAATCATCCTCAACTGACAAGATCTATTCAGGCACAGGTTTTTCAATATGTAGGTAAACTGAATTACCCTGAGCTACTTCTTAACTCTTTGGTTCCTGGTAGATCCAATGATCTAGCTAGGGATGTGGAGGATGCACAGCCCCTAGCCAGACTTCACTCATCTGAACTAGCTTGGCTCCCACTATGAGGTTTTTTGGCTTCAGTAAGAAGATGATCTATCCTGAGGCTCTCATCCCTCAAGATCCATCATCCCCTTGTCTCTCCTGGCCTATAATGCCAGGTGGAAATACACACTGCCACATGGAAATAATCCTTTACTCCTCTCTTTCCTAGGTACTGTGTTTCCCCGAAAATAAGACAAGGTCTTATATTTATTCTTCCTCAAGAAGACACCATAAAGCTTATTTTCAGGGGATGTGTTATTTTTTTTTTAAGTCGTCGTCTTCTGGACCATCATCATAACTCTCCAAACCCCGAATTCCATCCTGAATTTCTTACGACTCTATTTCCTTTAGAACCATTGGCCCCAACCTCTCTTGTTGAGCAATAGAGCTCTCATGGGGCAGATGAGAAGGGCTGCTCGACTTCTGTACTGCTCTGCGACGGAATGCACGGATTGTGCAGATATGCTGCAGAGCCATGCCCATCACTAGGTCTTATTTTCGGGGTAGGCTTACTCAGGGGTCTTCAAACTACAGCCCGCAGGCCACATGCGGCCTGCTGAGGACATTTATCCAGCCTGACGGGTGTTTTTGCTGCCGCTGCCTGTCCTGCTTAGCAGTCGACTAGTCCCAGGCCCACAGTGCGCCTGCACTCTCCAATGGTCTGAGGGAGAGTGAACTGGCCCCCTGTTTAAAAAGTTTGAGGACCCCTGGTTGTATTGCACAAATGCTTAGAAATCATGCTAGAGCTTATTTTATGGGTAGGTTTTATTTTCGGGGAAACACGGTAGTTGTTTGCTAGTAACCATGGTACACAAATTTCAGAGCAGTGATGCTGAGGGGTCAGGTAAGAAGATAAATGGCTAGAACTTTTTCTCAGGATTGCAGAGGGTTGATATGTTGGGTTTTTGTTTTGGTTTTTTTGTTGTTGGGTTTTTTTTTTTTTTTTTTTTTTTTTTTTTGGTGCAACTGCTGAGTTTCCAGGTAGGCAGAAACAGTGATTGGCCAAATTTACATGCTATATACTTCCCAAAGTCTATTGACAGTCTGTCCCATCATTTGGATTCCAAAAGAGCTTCTTCAGAAGCAAGCTAGTTTGTCAGTGGAAAGAATCCTGAACTTAAAAAGTGAGAATACCATTTACTAATTGAGCACACATGTGGACAGAGGCAAGTAAAACTCAGTGGAAATCAACCAGGGGGAGGGGTAAAAACTTACCTAATCGGTACCATAAACACTATTTGGATGATGGGCACCTGTTAGCCAGGACTCAAACATTACAAAAGTGATCCCTGTAACCTAAAACATTTGTACCCTTTATTATTTGAAATAAACTGAGGATACCTGCCACTGATGCTGCCCCACTGCAGTAACTCATTAAAAAGATACTTAGCCTCAATTTCTTTAAGTGTAAAACAAAGAGCTTGGACCAAATCATTTTCAAGGCTCCCTCTAGCTCTAACATTCTTTGGTTCTACAAAGCTATTTTTACTTCTCAGTCCTAAAACATTTCAAGTGAGGGTCACTAAAATTCCCAAAGCAATTCTAAGAAGTTACTCAACTAGCATGGTGACTTCATAAAATTGACACTTATTCCAAGTCCTATTGATCACCGATTTCTCACCACACATTTCAGCAAATGGCAGTCATCAAGACTTAAGGCATCAAGTAGCAAATATAAGTTATTTCAATCAGTAGCAAGTTTCAGGATACATCCCAGAGAGTTAGGAAACTATAGAGTTTTCGGAGGCAAAATTAATTTAAATATATATTTGGATAATTGCTGTGGAGTTTAATACAATCATGTGCAGCACAATGACCTTTCAGTCAGTGATGGACCACATAGACAATGGTGATCCCAAAAGATAATAGAGCTGAAAAATTCCTATCACAAGGTTGTAGTGTTCTTTTTAATAATGGTGGTATAAACAAATACACTTCCAGCATAACACAGAACTGTACATAATTATGTATAGTACATAATACTTAATTATGATAGATGACTATGGTACTGGTTTATGTATTTACTCTACCTTTTAACATTATTTTAGAAAGTTTTCCTTATATTTATTTAAAAATCTTAACTATTAAACAGCTCAGGCAGGTCCTTCTGGAGGTATTTCAGAAGCTGGCATTATTGTCATAGATGCCAGCTCTATACATGTTACTGACTCTGAAGATCTAACATTGGGACAAGATGTGGAGGTGGAAGACAGTGATATGATGATCCTTACCCGGTGTAGGCCTAAGCCAATATGTGTATTTATGTGTTTTTAACAGGAGTTTAAAAGTAAAAATAAGAATTAAAAATTGAAAAAAAGCTTACAGAATAAGGATATAAAGAAAAACTATTTTTGTACAGCTGTACAATGTGTTTTCAGCTAAGTTAAAGATCAAAAAGTTACAGTAATCTAACATTAAAGAAAAAATATTTTTAGTGTAGCCTAAGTATATAGTGTTTATAAAGTCTATAGTAGTATACTCCAGTGACCTAGGCCTTCTAATTCACTCACCACTCCCTCAGAACAATTTCCAGTCCTGCAAGCTCCTTTCATGGATAGTACCCTATACTGGTATAACACTTTTATACCATATTTTTACTGTATCTTTACTATGTTTAGATGTGTTTAGCTACCCATATACTGACCATTGTGTTGCAGTTGCCTATAGTATTCAGTAGAGTAACACGCTATACAGGTCTATAGCCTAAAACCAATAGACTATACCATAAAGCCTACGTGTATAGTATAGTTGTGGCTATACCATGAAATTGTGTAAGCACACACTACATGGTGTTCACATTTCCTTGTTAGGAAATCACCTAACAAGGCGTTTCTCAGAATGCATCCTTGTCATTAAGTGACACATGTCTGTATAAAACACTCTGGAGTTAAATAATAATTTGAAATTTAAGCTAAATCTTACTACAAAAAATCTTAAGCTATCTAGGTAATGTTTTTTAATCTCTGATTCCACATCCCCGCCTATCTTTTAGCTCAGCAATATTTTACATGCCATTAAAAGACAAAGCTTGCTTTTTCCTCTTTGATGTATTAAAAAATATGGGAGAAGGCATTTGATGAGCATCATAGCATAGTATACACTACATAAGTTAGAGATCCAGAGGCATAATGTTTTGTCCCTTAGTCACTTTAACATCTGAGCCCAAGTTTTACCATCTATAAAATGTGCGTAATACTTTCATCTGATAAATGCTTCAGGTATAATTTCCCTTTTTTTTTTTTTTTATCATTATGCCTGGCGCATGTAAGTGGTCAAAAATTATACCCATTAGTGTTGTCATTACCAATAATTCCTTCAAATATATGTTAAATAACATGGAGATAATGAGGAAAGAAACAGAAGAAAAGCCCAAGAAGGGATGGGGGGAAAGAGCTTAAGTCAAGTTACATTCTGGTTTGTTCGCCCTCTGCTATCTTTGATCCCTAACGACTTAGAGAACTGGATGGAGGTGTGTCACTCTGGCCTATAGTCCTGGATCTAAGGATGAAGGGGACTATAAGGCAGGTAAGCCCTGACATTTCACTGTGACATTGCCATACCAGTTCTTAATAAGTGATCCACACTTTGCCTTTGAATCTGTCCACATCTGAATCTGACCTTTGCTGGGACCTACAAACTCCTTTGTCAGGGACTTAAGTAATTCGGTTAACCTACAGGTTAACCTGTAGCAATTAATTACTTAGTAATTCAGTTAANTCTGACCTTTGCTGGGACCTACAAACTCCTTTGTCAGGGACTTAAGTAATTCGGTTAACCTACAGGTTAACCTGTAGCAATTAATTACTTAGTAATTCAGTTAATCTACTTACCTACACTTGAGAAGCTGTGATATTTTTCATTTAATGTTTTACAGGATTGCTGATTGAGAACTTGGGAGTAATTATCAATTAAATTCATAATATGAATAATCATTATTGAATGTTTTAACAATACTCATTCCCTCACCTGGTATACTAAAATGATGGTAGTTAAGAGAGTTGCTCAGTTATAGTGCTTATATAATGCTGTATTATAATCTGAGAGTAAACAGGATCTTTCTTCCTCAAAATCTGCTCTTCTAAAAAGAACTTCAGTTTTTTCAGCTTCCTACATTTTGCCAATGTTTACTCACATAGGCACTATGCATTCCCAAAATATTCATAGTGTTGGGGACAGAGGATACATTCTAGATATCCTTATGGTGACTTGAGACACACAAAGTCTAATCGCTATAGATTTGGAACAGACAAGATTATGTAGCAGGTATAGCCTCATTAATATGGTATACTTCATGAAATTTAGACTATTTTCATGTTCAGTTCCATAGGAAATGGAAATATGTGCTGCTTTTTTGCTATTTCTGGCAAACAATTACAGGATTATTTCAAAATATTAAGGGAGTACAAATGTTTTAGGTTACATGGATTGTTTTTGTAATGCTTGAGTCCTGGCTATAGGTGTGCCCATCACCCAAATAGTGTTCATAGTACCCATTAGGTTGGTTTCTGCCTCTCCCCTCCTCCTTCCTGTTGCTTTCCACTGAGTTTTACTTCCGTCTGTGCACTTGTGTGCTCATCAGTTCCAATTTAAAAGTGAGTACATGTGGAGCTTGTTTCTTCATTCTTGCAACATGATTGATATATTTTTTCAACTATGAAATGCTTTTGTTCAATTCCATTTTTATCCCAGGATAAACAATTCACAAATTTCACCATACACAAATGTTAGACAATCAGATTTAAGGCTATCGTAAACCAAACCCTCCCGATGGGAAGTGTAAAATATGTTGCACAATGTAGCACACAAGTAAATCACATCTGGTTGAATTAAGCAGGCTCTATAGTTTCAGCATTTACAGAAGCATTAAATGAATCGACTCAAATATATGTACAGACAGTCTTAACTTTTCACAGTAATGCAGGACTATAAAAATAACTGCAGACTGACATGGTGCAAGGCAATCTTTAATGGAAAAAAAATTGCAATTCTATCATGACATTTAATAACATTTTGTATAAACAAAAAACCTCTGTCAGTTATAAATATATAGCGAGACGAAAAAGTAGTACAACTAATATTTAGTACAATGTAATCTTAAAACATTGAGAATTGAAGTGTTTTCTTTTTAAAATTTTAATCAACAGAAGTTTGAACGGTGCTTTCCTTTTTCTTCCCATGGTATAATTATAAGGGGTGGACATCTTTCCTGTGCCTTAGTGGATTGTCATATTGCTGTCTAAGTTTGCATTTGTTACCAACATCTTTTTATCATTTCTGCTCTCCATGTCATAACATATCTGAGAGTTGCTTTAATGTGAAATTTTTCTCTGATTTTTCTCTTGATTTATGTCAATAAGCTCACCTTGGCTAAGACCCTTCACTGCTTGCCTTAGATTCTCTCCAAGGGCAGCAATGGCAACATTCCCAGGGTCAGTAATGTATTGGCTCATTTACATTCTATGCAAATTTCACCCCAGCATGACCACTTTTCCTTTCTTTGCTGCACTTTCATCTTTCCTGGAAAATTCCCTCTTTCGATGATCCATGTTTGTAAAATACCTTGTGAGTTTATAATGAACATGAGGCAGCCACACAACTACACACTTCGAGGTGTGCATGTGAACAGGTACACAGTGGCCAATCACTGACGTACTTTGAAAGAAGGGATTGACCACTGATGATATGCATCTATTATTTACATAGTGATTAGTGGACTAAAGAACTAGCCTATGAAGTTTGTACTTTATGCAATGACAAATATTTAATGTATCATGATAACTGAAATTTGAACATGTCATTGGGGGGATAGTGTCATTTTGGAAGTGAGATCCAGGCATACAGAGATTATTTATTTATGTTTGATTGATCAGGGTCTTGCTATGTTGCCCAGGCTGATCTTAAACCACTGGCCTCAAGCAATCCTCCCACCTGGGCCTCCCAAAGTGCTGAGATTACAGGGGTGTGCCACTGTACCTGTCTGCATATTTAATCGGTCATTTAATGCATATCAAAAGACTATAGAATTTTATGAATTAAAGTATGGATTATTAACAGTAACAGAGGCTGCCTATCATTATGGAATGTAGCTAAGAAGAAAAAATCTGCATAATTAATCACAACACTAAGATGGGTGTTAGAAAGTAGTATAAACACTTGGCCACAAAAGCACAAACATAGTTCTAAAGTGACAATTATGAATAGCCAGATTGTTAACAGTAATAATGATAAACCCATACAGACCAGTTGCTCCTACCCATGATTATCAGAAAAACTTTAATGTTTCCAATGCGACGGTTTTAGCTGCCAATTTTCAAGGCTATGTTTGAACTGATTGAATGGTAAATTTCACATTTTTGTGTTAGAAAACAAAATATGTATTTTTGACAGTGTGGTAAATGTTTCCACCCAGGAGGTTTCAGAAAATTGTTCAGGCACTGCTGAGTACATAAACATGATTTTTAAATTCCCCCTCCCGCCAATGCAACCCTAATATCTCTTTAGAAAACACGCAGAAACACAGTTATAATGTCCAAGTGGAAGATCACAAAAAAAGCAGTTTGGGAAGGGGGAAAACCTATATTCTATACATTTAAACATTCCTTTTTAAAAGGTTTTAGGCACATTTCTTTAGCTGTTGCTTGTTCCAAAATGGCCTGATATTCTTTCCCCACAACTCAGGGCACCAAAATTTGCATGGTGCTAATTAGAATTTTATATTTGTCATCATTTAAATATCTCAAATTCTTTAAATTACCTTGAGGATTAGGAAGTCTGATGAAAAATGACACCTCTGGTGAGGGGTTTGATGGAAGGCTTTTCTAATTCGTAAATATGTTAAAATAGTAATTTGACCATCATTTCTTCATGTTTGCTCAGGGTAGAAACCAGCCATTGCCACATTCTGCCATGTATTATAGTAATGCATAGAAGACCACCCACAAAAGATTTAACCACAAACCCAGGCACCGAGCCAGGTTTTGATCCTTAACAACAGAGAATAATATAAAATCTGAGTACATTTTCTGTGTTGCTGAGAGAGCTTTTCCTGTTTCAACAATAGTTGTTTTTTTAACTAATTAATCAAGAAAACTTATTTGTCAGGATTATTAGTGAATCAAAGTTTTTATACTAGAGAAGAGGGCAGTTTTCCCTATTAGCCCTTTGAGGGCTTCCAATAATCTAACACCCCATGTGAGAAAAAAAAAAGGAATTTCAAAGTTGAGTAAAACTCTAGTCACTTCAGAGTTGTTTTCTTATGGTCTTTGATTTAGATAACCATAATAGCCATGAATATTCAAGGAATTTAGTAACTTTGAAGCATTCTCTTATTTAATATCGAATTATAATAATAACTGTTATGTGAAAGGCACATAATCTACTTTTTAAAAAAAACCTTTTTTTAGCCTCACAACAAGGCTGCCAGCTAGAGGGTTTTCTCCCAATTTATAAATAAGAAAATTCATGGAGTTTTAATCACCTAATGAGTGTCTGAGAGCACATTCACAATCAGGGCAGTTGGACTCCATTGCCCTGAATTTTTGTACTATGTTATATAGTATTTGAGCAAATCAAAAATAAAATAGAATAAAAACCATTTGATAGTAAAGATATTTGCACAGGGCTTAATCAGATAATGGAGGAAGGATGTTCCAAATAGGCAGTTTGTCTTGATGAAAACAGGAAGAATGTTTGGAAGAATTAGTACAAAGATACCAGCATGGTCCAGCACCCCAGATGAAGCAGGAGGTTATTGGAGGCATCCTAGTTAAATGTTAGGTTTTAAGACTTGATTCATGTTATGATGCAACTGTGAGGTATCTAGAAGAGAATGATCTATACACATGAGATAAATTCTAAAAATATGACTAAAGACTTTTAAATGGCATTCAGGGTACCTATTTCCAACTCGTCATCTGTGTTTTATCCATACTGAACTCTTTATACTTCAAAGATTATCTCATTGATCCATAAAACCTATGAACATTGGGAAAATAGTTAAAGAAGCATTTCCATTAAAGTTATCAGCAAAACAATATTAACTGTACTAATCAAGTTCCTGTAAGGTTTTTCAGTGACAGCAAAAAGAAAAGACAGAGAAAGAGTGGGGGCCAAAACACGTGGCTTTATTATACACTCATGGATGAGGTTCTCCGGCCCCGGGAGAGGGGGCAGAAGTTGCCACTGTTTGAAGGGGCTGAGGCATTTGTGGAATCCAGGAGCCAAAACTTTCTTATCCGGTGGACTTCTGCGTGTGCTTTCTCTCAGTGGGGCCTGGCAGTTTTGTCCTTGGTGGGTTTTTGTTTTGTCCTGGTCTCATGAGCCTTTTCTTTTTTGATCTAGGGAGGGGGCCCACCACCAGCCTTATACTTCCCATCAAGAATCAGATGGCAGGCACGGTGGCTCACACCTGTAATCCTAGCACTCTGGGAGGCCAGATTGTTTGAGGTCAGGAGTTCGAAACCAGCCTGAGCGAGATCCCATCTACTATAAGTAGAAAGAAATTAATTGGCCAACTAATATATGTAGAAAAAATTCTCCGGGCATGGTGGCACATGCCTGTAGTCCCAGCTACTCGGGAGGCTGAGGCAGGAGGATCGCTTGAGCTAGGCTGATGCCATGGCACTCACTCTAGCCTAGGGAACAAACTGAGACTCTGTCTCAAAAAAAGAATCAGATGGCACATGTGAGGATTTAATAAAGAAACTATGTGCAAGGGCAGGATCTGAGAAAAACAGAAGTAGTAAGAAAAGGAGGAAGAACCTAGCAGAGTCATAAAAGAGCCTGTCATCTAGCAACTGTTACTGAAGGAAAATAGATTTTTGGCTGAAGAAATCAGCAAAAGGTGGCTGTACAGGACAAAGACTAAAAAGATAAATACCTGACCCACCTCCCAGGCTTTCCCATTGACCAAACCCAGCTAGATGCTGGAGTATAGAGGAGACCACTGATACTATCCTCACAGATCAGCATCTGAGGGCAGAGTGGAGAAGGGTTGTTACCCAAAGCTCAGCACTTGTGCCTGAGGTTACATCAGAAGAACAGAGACAAGAGGAGTGAGGAAAGGGAGATTTATTATTATTTTTCTGGCTAATGAGGAAAATGCGGACTCCCATCTTTCCCATCTATAAGCAGAAATACAGAGCTTTTAAAAGGGGGGTTTCAGCTTTAGGCAACTGCTGCTTAAAAGCACTTTCTGGTTCTGATCCATCCCATCTCAGGTGAAGATAATCTCCTGACCTCAACCTGGAAAATTCCATTGAGCTATCTCCTATAGTACAAGAAAACAAAACTCCTCTGCCCTCTGAT
>VSMD01020772.1:0-86105 GCA_008750895.1 Mirza zaza
GACTCTCCATTATGTGTCAGGTCCTGGGCCTGAAGTGTGAACAAAACAGGCATTATCCCTGCCCTCAGGGATCTTGACAGAGCAAGGGAGAAGCCAGATAAGCCGAATAATCACCCAGCGAAATAAATCTTACCCATGACCAGAGATGCTATGAAAAAAAGGTCAGGATAATTTGAGATCTAAAAAGGGGACAGGACCTAATTTAGTCTGAGCAGTTGGATGAAGCCTGTCTGAGGGAATGATGTCTAAGCAGACAGGCAGAGTAGTGGGGGTTCGCTTGGCAGAGGAGGGTTCTCAAAAGGTAGAGCTTGTGCAAAAACCCTCGGGGGGAGGGAGACTCGGCCAACCTGTGGAATTTAAAGAATGCTCCCTCCTGCTGCTGGATTCCAGGGGGGTGGGGCGGCATAAAGTGGGATTGGAGAAGGCCTGATTATGGAGAGTCTTGAAGCCGAGTTGAGGATTTCTAAATCTTATCCCAAGAACAATGAGAATCAATGAGGGATTTTCCAGCACGCCTGGCCTTGTGATCATAAACAACCACTGTGACAACTCTGGGTGATGAGACCAGAGGTGCCAGCTCACAGTGCAGGCACGTGGGCAGGTGCCAGACAGCAGAGCCCAGAGGAGGAATACAATGCTGAGGTGGAGCCGGCAGGACGTGGCCACTGGCTCAAGGTGAGGGTGGGGGAGAGATGTGATGAAGATCGCATCAGGGACAGGGATGTTGGCCTGCCAGCCGGGTAGGTAAAGGTGTTTTCCGGGAGAGGGGGACCAAATTTGGGGGTGAGGATCGAGGATTTTCTTGAAGACATTTATTTTTGGGATGCCCCTGAGACTTCAAAGGCAATTGGATTATGTAGACTTCACGTTCACAACAAGTGTCTGAATGAGAGAGATAAAATTTAGAGTCATTGGCATAGAGATGGTATTTTAGATGCATCGGCATAACTGAGATCACCTAGAGAGGGTGTGTACTGACGAGAAGAGAGTTCAGGAACAAGCCCTGGGCATCTTCATTATTCAGAAGTCTACTAGAGAAAGAGGCAAAATACGCCGTGAAGTAGTGATGGTAAGAGAAGTGGGAGGAACAAAGAAGAGCATCGTGGAATATAAGACAAAAAGTCAAGAGGGAGACTAGGCCCTTTGAGAAACACGATGCTGAGGACAAGCTGTGTAATACTCATGTTCGTATCCCTTAAGGCACAGTACTTTGGACAAGGTAGACAGTCAACAATTTATCTGCTGAGTTGATCTTAATGTAACAGTTTGTGCCCTGAGGAATTTCTATTTTATTAGGGAATGGAAATACAAATAATTACATTTCAAGGCCCAATTTATAACTACAAAGACAGGTATAAACAATTCTGTTAGAAGCCAAGGGAGGAGAGGAATACTCATGGCACGAGGATGAGGGCTGACCTCGTGGAGGAGATGCCTGGACTGGATTCTGAAGGTGCTGTAATCCTGACCAAGCGCAATGAGCTCATTCACAATGTACCATGAAAACAAAACATTTCAGTTTTAATATAGATGATTATCATGTCCAAAGAACCATCAGTAATCAAGAGCTCATTCCACAAGTACTTCTATTTTGGACAGCCTTCTCAAGTGCTTTTTGCCAAAAAGACAATAACACTTTTATCTTTAAAAAAAAAAAGAAGAGTTAATAAAAAAAAAAAATCAATAAGAACACAAATGGCTGGGCTGAAACCTGTCTTTACCTTTGAAAACACAGTTAATAAAAACAGTAGTGATAAGGAGCTCACTTAGAACTGAATTAAAATAATCAGTGTAACTCACTGGCATAAAATAACATTCTACTTAGAATCATTTGGATTGTGATAATAGACCAATTTAAAATTTTAAAAATTATTTAAGATATTCTTTATTTTGAGGAGGTATTAGCACTCTCATGTTCACTGCAGCATGATTCATAATAGCTAAACTGAAGAAATAATCTAAATGTTCAATGACAGATGAATGGTAAAGAAAATGTAGTATATACATATTATATACTATATACATAATGTGTATTATTCAGCCTTAAATATTATACAATTTATTTTATTTATATATTTATGTGTTATATATTATATATTAATCATATGATATTATATATATTATATCATATATATTATATTATTTAGCTGGAATATTATTCAGCCTTAAAAAAGTAAATGTTGCAAAATGTGACATTGATGAACTGTGAGGACAGAAGGACCAGCACTGCAGGATTCCACTTACATTAAGTACCTAAAATAGTCAAACTCACAGAAGCAGAAAGTAAAATGATGGTTGCCAGGGGCTGGGGTGTGGAGGAAAGAGGGAGTTGTTCAAGGGTATGTTCAGTTATGCAAGATGAAAGTTCAGAGATCTGCTGTGCAACAGTGTATCTATAGTTAGCAATATTATATTGTATAGAAAACTGTGTTAAGAAGGTAGATCTCATGTTAAGTGTTCTCACCACAATAAAATAAAAATTGGAATTAAAAAAATCTAAAATTAACTTTTGACAAACGGAGACTCTCCTCTGTTTAGGTGATGTGAGATTTTATTGTATGTTGTGTGACAATCATATAGGAAGCTAACCTATGCACTCTTTGCTTCTATATTATTTAGTTTACCAGAAGTCAGCTATAAGCTAGTTTTTATTTTGAGGAGTCTTCTTCGTGGATTACCTAATGATTATTGGCTCCCAAATGTCAATGTTGCATTTTATTATTAATTACTGTGGAAAAAGTTTGCTCACATTATACTGACATGTGAAATCAGATATTATTTCCAACCAGACATTGTTTCTAATTGTTTTTGGTTTTATGAATACAATCATAACTAGTAGTTCAACAACTTGTCTTCTCTGAGACTATCTGACATCATTTTGGCTACTGGAGGATCACTACTTCTATTCTTCCGTTCTCCTACCTACCCTCAAATGTAGGACCTAGAATTTTTAAAGCAAATGTCCTGAGATTACAGCTAAGGGATTAAGCTAACACTGACTTACAAGCTTGGCATAGTGTAGACTCTAAGAAACAACAAGGAGAGTTAAATTCAGGAGCACCTTTAATGTATTCCAGGTATTGTGCTAACTAAATGCCTATTTTCAATTCTCAAAACTACTCTATTAGATACAGTTTTAATTCTCATTTTATAGGTGATGAATCTGAAACCTAAAGAGAAAAAGTAAGCAATCTGCTGGAGATTACACTGCTACTAGGCAGCAGAGACCAGTCTAGAACCCAGGAGAATTTTTTAAAAAAATAAAACTATAAAAGTTTAGTTATTAAGGGCATCATGATACATGTAAAACCAAAGACAAATGAGGATTATAGTAAAACAATCTAAATAAAATCTATAACCCTTATTCTACCTGAGAAACTTCATTGTTTCCATATATCACCTGGATTGAAGACATGAACAGCCCACAAGCCCTAGAGCCTGTGTCTTCTCTTAGTTACTGACCTTTCTGTAGCTGTAGCCAACCATCTACTTTTATACACCCATTTCTATTGAATCAAATCTCATAACCCAGAGTAATAAATTGGAGGCAAGAGACCCATGACTTTTGCACATTCCCTGTCTTCCATACTGACTACAAAAAGCAACTGACATTTTAACTTGATTTCAAAGTTATCTCTGAAAACCAGGAAGATACTGTGATTAAATGTGATAAGTATGACTAGAATTCATAGAGCTTCTTGCCACCTCTTCCAATCCTAGTGTAATAAGTTTTATTTTTAAAAAAGGAGAAAGAAGATGACAGTGAAGGAAAAGTAAATTCTGGAAACCTGTAGACCTCAGAAGTATCAAAAGACAGGCAGGTTTCAAAAGTTTGCCCTAAAAGTGAACCTTGCAACGTTAAAGCTATAATGAGCGAAATGGCATTTTACTAATGACTGCCTTCCCTTTTCACCATTTTCTCCACTGTCTTGAAGGGAGCTCCTTAAGCAAGCCAATAAAGGGCAACTGTCAGCTTGCTCCTTTGGAAATCTTTCTCTTGGCTACCACGTCCACCTTGCTAAAAGTTGCTAAAAGTCCTCACTACCCTGCCTCATCTCTATAAGCATCTTTAAAGGAAATGAGATGTCAACTCCAATGGACAAAGAATTAAGACTAAAAGTTTTTTAAATTTTCCTGAAGAATAGAGGAAAACAGAATCCCAGATGCTGCTAGAACCATTTATTACGACTAATAAATGGATTCTATGATTAGACACAAAATGGTTAAAATACAGTCTTTTTGAAAAACCTTTTGTTTAACCATAAAAAGGAGGTAAGACAAAAAAGCCAATGAGAAAAATCTTATGATATATACTATCTCAAGATACAAATAATAGATAAAAATATGGAAGGTCAATGCTAGATCTCTACAAATAATTTATTTTTGTTTGTTTTTTGAGAGGGTCTCGCTCTGTTGCCTGGGCTAGAGTAAAGTGGTGTGATCAGAGCTCACTGCAACCTCAAACTCCTGGGCTCAAGCAATTCTCCTGCCTCAGACTCCCAAATAGTTGGGACTACAGGTACATGTCACCACATCTGGCTAATTTTTCCATTTTTTATGGAAACAGGGTCTAGCTATGGGGCTCAGGCTGGTCCTGAACTCCTGGCCTCAAGAGATCCTCCTGCCTCAGCCTCCCAAAGTAGATTATAGGTGTTAGCCACTGTGCATGGCTCTCCACAAATAATTAAACCACCAAGTTACCCCATGACCCAGCAATTCTGTTTCAGAGCATATATCCAAGAGAAATGAAAATATATATCCACACAAACACTTGTATGCATATATTCGGAGTAGCATTATTTATAATAGCCAAAATGTAAAAACTACTCAAATATCTACCAACTGATGAGGGGATAAATAAAATGTGGTGTATCTGTATTATGGAATATTATTTGTCAATAAAAAGAATGAAGCCCTGATAAATGCTTCAAGATGATGAACCTTGAAAACAATTATGCAAAGTGAAAGAAACCAGTCACAAAAGATCGTTATGTTGTACAATTCCATTCATACGAAATGTCTATAACAGGCACATCTGAAAAGACAGAAAGTGGTGGCAGTCTGGGGCTTGGGAGTGGGGTTGGTGAGCGGGGAATGGGGAGAAAGTGCTAAAGGGCACAGAATTCCCTTTGAGTGGCAAAAATGTTCTAAAATTAGATCGTGATAATGCATATATAACTATGAATATACCATTAAATTGTATATTTTAAATAGGTAAATTGTATAGTGTGTGAATTATATCTCAATAAAGCTGACAAATAAAAAAAAAATAAACTGGCAAACGGAAAGAGAAAAGGTAGATTCACCACCAAAAAAATAAACAAATCACTACCTAACAAACACAAAACCACGATATCATTATGTATCAATTAAACCAGCAAAAAATAAATACAAATGATTAAAAACCTGGTCAAATGTCTCGCTATTTCAGATGCACACCCCAACCCTTTCTCCGTGCTCTGTAAGGCCTGCAGGCTCTCAGTGTCTTCCTCTCACTGCCCTGGTCAGCTCTCGCTTCCTCTCCTGCCACTCTGCCATCCTCCCTCTATTGTGGCCACGTCTCTTCAAGCCGGTCCCTGAAGGCCCCACACCTTCTCCTCCACCAGAACCTTTGCTCCGACTCTTCCCACCTGACGAACGTTTTCACCACCCCACCCGGTCTTCGCTCCAATGTCGCCTTCGCAATGAGAGTTTCCCCCAATACACCACTCGAACGTGTAACCAGCTCTCCTTCCTTCCCCGCACCCTGCTCTATGGCACTTATTCCTGGCTGGGTCGATTTAAAAAAAAAAAAAAAACAAGAAATCAAGAGACTTGAAGATGTTCATGCCCTTTGACTCAGGGTTATTCCACATCCGGAAATTTAGCTCACAGAAACAGTCCCAAATGCAAAAATTTGGAGATAATAAAAAAATTAAAAAATAATAATAAAATTAAAAAAATAATGACAAAAAATCAATAGAAGCTGAATTTATCCAAATGCTTTCTCTGCATCTATTGGAATGATTATTTCTCTTCGCTCTGTTAGTACAGTGAATACTTTTCAAATCCAAAACTGTACTTTCCTAGGCTAAGTCTACGTCAGCCCTGATATATTATTGTTAAATGCTGCATTTAGCTTACTAATATTTCGCTTAGGATTTCTGCTTCTATGCCTATGAACATGGCTGGCTTACACATTTTTTTCTCATACAGTCTTGTCAGACTTTGGTGTCAAAGTTATGCTAGCCTCGTCCTGAGGGTTTCTCTGGTATTTCTTTGATAGCAACAGGGCTACTCAGATTTTTTCTTTCATCTCGAGTCATTTTTGGTCAACAATATTTTAATAGGAATTAATCATTTCATTTCAAAATTCAAATGTAATATTATAAATTTTTCTCATAATGTCTTATTTATTAAGCATTTGCAGTTTTATCCCTTCTCATTCCATGTACTTTTTTTATTCCTTTTCTTTCTCACTTTTGAGTCAATCCTGACAGGCATCTGTCAATTTTACTATTCTTTCGAAACATCTTATTTTGTTTTTGCTGGCCTCTCTACCATGGCTACGTTTTCTATTTTGATAATTTCTGCCTTTATTTTCCTTCTACTCTCTTTGGACTTATTCTGCTGCTCTTAGATTGAGTGCACTGCTCATTAATTTTAAGACTTTCTTCTTTTCTAGTATTATGTAATTAAGGCTATAAGTTTTTCTCTTTCTACACAACTAAACTACAGACGTTTTTTGATTCCCCAGTTTTTTCACTCTTGTCCTTTTTTATTCCAGGATCCAAGCCAGATGCCACATTGTATTCGGTTGTCAAGTCTCCTTAGGTGCCTCCGGTCTGTGACAGCTCCTTACTCCTTCCTTGTCTCCGCCCTGTTCATTTTTGAACAGAGCTAACCAGATGTTTTATCAAGTGTATCTCAATTTGGGTTTGCTTGATGCTCTCTCATAATTAGATTGAGATCCTGGATTTGGCGGAGAATACCACATAGGTGATGTGTCCTTCCATCAAATGATATCTGAGTACGTGCTATCAACATGACTTATTGCTGGTGAGGTAAACCCTGATCAATTGGTTGAAGCAGGGTTTGCCAGGTTTATTCACTGTAAAGTAACTATTTTTTCTCTTCTACACTCTATCCATGAGAAGGTACTCACTATATGTCAAGCCCACACTCAAGAAAAGAAGGAAAGTATCAAAAAATTAGTGGACGTGTTAAAACCACCAGAGTTAAATAATACATATTTGCAGGGAGATACTTTCAGGCTATGCAAATATGCTGTTTTTCCAAGTTTTACTCGCTAATTTTAGCAAAGAGTATTCATGTATGTTTGACCCATTATTATTTATAAGTGTATAATTCTGGTTTTCCAAATTATGCTACTTCTAAATTCAACTTAGAAGTATAACATATATAATGAAAAGAAAAAAGCCTTAAGCATACAACTCAATAATGACCTCAAAGTTAAAACACCCACGTAATGGCCAACAGTTGAAGAAACAATACCTTATCAGAAACCCAGAAGTCATTCTTGTGTCCCTCCAAATTACTATACCTTCCCTTTTCTTCAAAAGTTAACCACTATCTTGACTTCTAACTCCTAAAACAGTTTGTCTTATTTGAACATCATATAAATGCAATCATACAGTGTGTATTCTTTTGTGCCTAGTTTCATTCACTCGACATTGTATCACTGTATGCAATCATGTTCATTTACTTTCATTTCTATATAATGTTCTCCATCATGACCACACAAAATGCATTCATCCATTCTGCTACTGATACACACTTTAAGTTTTAACCTAATGCACTATGAACATCCTGCTCATAGAAGTGGAGCTGCATGCTAGTAGGTAAGTATATGTTCAACTTTATTAGGAAATGTCAGTTTTCCAAAGTGATTGTGCCACTTTGTTCCACCAGCAGTAGAGTTCCAGTTGCTCTACATCCTTCATAACCCTTTGTATATTGCTGGTCTTTTTTATTTTAGCTCTTCTGAAGCAGGGTGGTGTTTTTTAATGGATTTCTAATAAATTCATTATAGTCAGAGAATGTGGCCTGACCAATACTTTGAAATGTACTGAAGCTAGACTAATGGTCCAATATGTGAGTCAGTTTTCATGAATATTCTAAACATGTCTGAAAAGAATTTTTGTTCCCTACTCTTTGGTGGAATGTTATACATACAATTTAGATTAAGCTTTTCAACTATGTTATTCATCTATAATTAGATTAAGCTTGTCAACTATGTTATTTTATATTGTAAATAATTTCTTTGATCTGCTTGATCCACCAATTATTTTTTTTTGTTTGTTTTTGAGATAGAGTCTTGCTTTGTTGCGCAGGCTAGAGTGGGTGCCGTGGCGTCAGCCTACCTCACAGCAACCTCAAACTCCTGGGCTCAAGCAATCCTGCTGCCTCAGCCTCTCGAGTAGCTGGGACTACAGGCACGTGCCACCTTGCCCAGCTAATTTTTTCTCTATATATTTTTAGTTGGCCAATTACTTTCTTTCTATTTATAGTAGAGGTGGGGTCTCGCTCTTGCTCAGGCTGGTTCCGAACTCCTGACCTTGAGCGATCCACCCGCCTCGGCCTCCCAGAGTGCTAGGATTACAGGCGTGAGCTACCATGCCCGGCCCAATCCACCAATTATTAAGTTATTCTGGAATCTCCCAATGTGATTGTGGATTTGTCATTTCCCTCCTTGAATTTTTTGCCTGTTTTTGCTTTATATATATTGGGACCCATATTTTAACAAATATATTACAGATTCATTGCCTTTTTTTTTTTAATAAAACATTTTGCCTTAAAATCTATGTCTTCTGACATCAATAAAGCTTTATTTATACCAGCTTTATTCTAATTAGAATGTTATTGGTGCATCTTTTTTCCCATCCTTTTACTTTTAACTGTTCTATATAGTTGTTTTCTCTTTCTATATCTTTGTTGTCTCTTGTAAGTATCATATAGGTAGATTTTCTTTCCAAATCCAGTTTTTAAATCTTTCTCTTCTTAACCAGAGCATTTAATCCAATCACACTTAGAATTCTAATTATTTCTACATTGAGATTTATTAATGTTTTACCATCTTATATGAGACTAATTTGCCTTGTCCTTTCTATTCTTTCCTTTCCTTTCCTGTTTTCTTTAGTATTTCCAGTGGTGAAGAACTACCAATGTCATACATTACTCTCCAATTTTATCCGAAAATGTCTTTATTTCATCCACATGCATGAAAGATGTTTTTAATGTGTATAAATTTCTAATGGTTATTTTCTCTTAGAACACTGAAAGTATGAAAAAATACCATCAGCATGAAAAAAATCAGCTCTCCGTAATTTTGGGCCTTTGCAAATAATTCCATTCTCCCCCGACCCCCCCACAGTGGCTCTGAATTTTATTCATTATATGATTAATTTACAGATGTTCTACTTTGACCTTTTTCATATTTCCTTGATCATTTTCATACTATCCTCCTTACTCATATTTTCAATCTCCTTTTATATTTCTTAAAACATGTTAAACATACATAATTTGTACTGTACCTAATATTTCCAAAATCTGAAGCATTTGAAGATCAGATTCTACTGGGAGAGAAAGCTAAGCTTCGTCTATATTTACAGCCACTGCCCATCGCTCGCCATCTCCATCCCACCCCCGCCCCAGTCCGTGGAAAAATTGTCTTCCATGAAACTGGTCCCTGGTGCCAAAAAGGTTGGGGACCGCTGAGGAAGGCACAAGTTGAAAGAGTGCCTGTCCAGAGAAGATCTGCAAGTCAGGCAACTGCAGCACAACCATCTGTCACTGCTTAACCCTGTCACAACTTGAACTAAGTGCTCAGCCTGAGCTTTTTCAGACCATGCAGGTAAGTGTGAATTCAGGGATACCCGATAGTGATAAATCCAAAGGTAAGTATGTTTTCTTTTCCTTTAACTACTTATCATTATTTTTTTCTAGATAGGGAACATTTCTTACTGCCCTCTAGAAGTGGTCATGGTGGTGGCAGGTATATTGGAGTGGCTGGGTTGGCTGAATTTAATCCTAGCGTTCTTGCACTGAGGGTTTAGTGTCCTTTTGGGTCCCAACTGTACACAGTTGTGCTTTGTCCCAGGGAGACCACGAGAGGAGAACGCAGAAGGCAATGTTCACTAGCTTGGCAAACGCCCTCAGGCGGAAACAGCGTCAGTGTTCCGCTTACTATTCTGGGTTCTGAGCCAGCTTTATGCCTCTATGAAAGCCTTTCTTGCTAGCTTCTCCATATTTTTATTTATCTTTATTTATATTACATTCATCATTTTTAGTTATTTGTAGAAGGAAACATACAGTGTGGACACAGTTATTGCCCACCAATCTGTTGGACAGAAAAAGTCCCCTAATATTAGGGGTTTTTTTGGTGCTTTCTCTCCTCTATTCTTGTGAAATCCCAACAAAGCTTGATTTGTGTGTGCGCATGTGTGTGTGGTTTTTTTAGGCTTTTAAAGATACTGTAGAGCTATTCTGTCATATCTGTTTTTTACTTTAATAACCATTGTCTTTATTTCCTCCCATTTTCTTTCAGTTTTATCTGTTCCTTCTGTAACAGACTAAACTTTTAAAATGTGATGTTTAGTTATGGACATTTCTTCTCCATCTAAGCCTATATAAATGGCCTACTAAAAACTGCTTTAGTTGTAGCCCACAAATTTTTATATGTATTTTTATGACCATTTAATTCCAACTGTTTCTATATTTCTATTAGACTTTGTTAACCTATGGATTATACTAAAAGTATGTTTAAAGGTTCCATGTAAGAATTCTGCATTTTTTGGTTATCTTTTTGTTACTGATCTCTACCTTAACTGGCATCATGCTCAGACAGTGTGCTCAGTATACCAATTCCCTGTATGAACTTTTTGAGGGCAGTTTTATGACTAGCACGTGGTTAATTTTTATGAGTGCTAGAAAGAAATATGCATTCACTATTTGGTGGGCTCTACATCCACCATTAGACCAGCTTACTCACAGCTTTTCAGCTCCCCCACCACAGTGTAGCATAAGCTCCATAAGAGCAGCTACTTTATTTGTTTTGTTTATGCTATACCTCATTGCCTACAACAGTGCCTGGCATGTATTAACTATTCCCTTTGCTCTCTGCTATAACAAATGTGTAAAACAGTGCCTGGAATGTATGAAGCACTCAATAAATACTTGCTTAATGAATAAATGACTGAAGACTTCTCATCCTGTGGGTAATGAGTAACTGCATTTGATTTATTAAAATGTCTCACTATCGGGTTGGCTTGGTCTGCTACTCCCCATTGTTCTCTCACTTTTTTTGTGGCTAATTTAATTAAATGAGTTAATGATTGGACTTTTCACATTTAAATCACTGATTCATCTGGAATTATTTTGATATAAGGAATAAGGTGCAAATCCACCTTAATTTCTTTTAAAATGAGCAGAGAAATATCTCTAAGCACTCACTGAGTATTTCATTTTTCCCTTAAACATGTAGAATGCCACTTTTATCATATTTTTAAATTCAACAAGGTGTTTCTGGATGTTCAGTTCCATTGATTTTCCTATTTTTGTGACAATATCACACTGTTGTAATTATTGGAAATTTATGTATTTTAAATATATTAAGATAAAGACACATTAAATACAATTGCCAACTCAGTTGCAATAAACACTCATGCATATAGATTGCGCTCTCTAAATACTGTATCTTACTAAAAGGAAATCAGTTTTTCTTGAAATGTCTGATTTCAGGTCTAGTGTAAAAAACATCTTTTCAGACCAGAGTGAAAGAAAACTTTCAGAACATTGGGACCAGAGGTTTGCAGAGCCAATGTAAAGAGGCTCCTATATGCACAAGATAGGAAGGATCAATAACCATAATAATTACAATGACCCAAAATATGTCAATTATGTTTAAATCTATGAGCACAAATCAATACTTTAAACAAACAAAAACCTAACTCCATTGGTCACCTCTGGCAGATGGTAGGGCACAGGACATCATTTCAAAACTGTGTTTTTAGAAAAAGAAAAATAATCCAGTATTTATCCATTTTTCCATTATGAGCTGAAGGTAAGCAAACAACAAACAGCAGTGGTGAGGGAGGGGAAAATGTCTCTTTATAAAGATATTCCAACAAATAAGGAATGGTATAATTAAACTATAATATTTTGCAATTCCTAACGAAATAGTGAATCTAGATGATGATCATAAATTACTACTATTACAATAAAAAAGAAAAAATGAGACATTCTGTGCCTGATGGATACATACAGTACTACCTCTGATGAATTCTCCCTTGCCTCCAAAAAAACCCGAGATCTCATAATCTTCCACATCTAATTAGCAATTTGCAGAACATATAAGAACCAAAGAAATTTGTTCAAGTACACCATGGGAATGCAGAATACAAAAATCAGACAGTGAAGAATTCTACAAATGACCTACCTTTTTTGAAAAATTATAAAGAAAGGAAAATGCTCAAAATAGACTGCAGAAATATATCTACCAATTACAATGTATAGACCATATTTGGACATTGATTCAAACAAACCAAAAGAAAAACAAACTATGACACAAATGAGAAGCATAAATATTGACAGGGTATTTGGACAGTAATAATGAATTCTAGATAACTTTTCAAAAGTAGTAATATTATTGTGGTTATTTTTTTAAAAATGGTTCTTAGCTTTTAGAAATGCATGCTAAAATACTTACAGATGAAATGATATACTATTTCAAATTGTCCATCAGCAGGATGGGGTGAGAGTAACAAAAAATTACTGAGGTATGTGATGGAAACATGGGAGATAACTATACTATTCTGTCTATTCACGTACAGTATTTAATATTTCCCATAATACAGTACAGTCATGTCACTTAATTACATCACAGGTAGGAAGATTGTTTGAGGACCAGCTCGTGCAAAAGCGAGACCCTGTCTCTACAAAAAAAAGGAAAAATTAGCTGGGGTGGTGGTACACACCTGTAGCCCCAGCCACTTGCGGGGGGGTGGGGGGGTGCTGAAGCAGGAGGGCTGCTTCAGCTTAGGAGTGTGAGGTTGCAGCAAGCTATGATAACACCACTGTACTCTAGCCTAGGCGACAGAGCAAAACCCTGTCTCAAAAAAAAAAAAAAAGTTATGGGTATGTAAATAAAAAGCATTAATTTATTCACTTTATCATTTCAGAAATAAACCATTAAGAAGTACTGTTATCCCATTTGACTGAGAGGAAAAGTGAAGCCTAATGATCATCAATATCTATGACCATAATATAAAATAATGTGAAACAGATATTTTAGACAAAAGCTACAAAATACATCCCAAATACTTGACCTACCAGTTATAATTCATTAAAACAAATAAATTTTTTATTTCATTTGTACACCTGCTAATACTGTTGCATCAAAATAATAAAGCACGGAACTAGTGTTTGGCTATGTCTGAAAAGTTGTTACTGTGACCAAAAATGCAGGCAAATACTCAAAGACACCAAAGTGATGAAGAGTTAGTTCATTAATGAGTTACTATTCCTGTTGTATTAACTTGTGAAAGGGATTTTAACAGGGTATGAGAAAGGCCAAGTTGTCAAAATCCAACGGATTCTGCCAAGTGACCCATCCACATCTGAACGGCTGGAGCATTCTAAAAGTGCAACCTGGCCAAAAATGTACACAAATACCAAAAAGAGCTTGCCACCTGTGCCAAAGTGTTCAAACCATGACATGGCTCGAAACATCACAACATAAGCACAGACCACAAAGGCCAATTTGCTAAGGGAACATTCCCAAAAAGACATTCATACTGCCAGGAAGTGTTAAACCACCACCTAGGCACTAATAAAAGAGATAAAGACAGTGTTATTTGTGATCTTTTATTATAGTTATTTATGAATGTCTTATATCCTCTTCTTGAAGGAAGCATCTCTCTCTTTGTGGTCACAGTGATAAAATATACATATTTAAAATATAGGCCTTTGATATCAAGGGCAAATTGAACCTGGCATACAGGCCAGGCGTGGTGGCTCACGCCTGTAATCCTAGCATTCCACTCTGGGAGGCCAAGGCGGGTGGATAGTTTTAGCTCAGGAGCTCGAGACCAGCCTGAGCAAGAGCAGGACCCCGTCTCTACTAAAAAAAATAAAAAGAGGCTGGGCGCGGTAGCTCACGCCTGTAATCCTAGCACTCTGGGAGGCCAAGGCGGGCGGATTGCTCGAGGTCAGGAGTTCAAAACCAGCCTGACCAAGAGCGAGACCCCGTCTCTACTATAAGTAGAAACACATTAATTGGCCAACTAATACATATAGAAAAAATTAGCCAGGCACGGTGGCGCATGCCTGTAGTCCCAGCTACTTGGGAGGCTGAGGCAGCAGGATTGCTTGAGCCCAGGAGTTTGAGGTTGCTGTGAGCTAGGCTGATGCCACGGCACTCACTCTAGCCTGGACAACAAAGCGAGACCCTGTCTCAAATAAATAAATAAATAAATAGAAATTAGCTGGACAACTAAAAATATATAAATTTTTTTTTTAAAAAAGTAATAAACCTGGCATAGAATAAGCTTTCTATAAGGGATTCTGCTACATTAGAAGACAGTTCTGGGGAACGTGACCACTTGGGACCTTCTGTGATACCTCTGATTGGGATGGGGGCTCCATTTCCTTCTCAATGATTATTGTATGAGATATCCTAATATGTTTTTGTTTTTAAATCTCTCCCTCAGGCCGCAGGTTCCCCACCCCTGCGAGGGATATTTACTGTAGAATGACACAGAACACTTCCATCAATGACTTCAAAAATTAAACCAAGAAAACCAAACTAATGAGAGGTTTTGCCTCCAGTAAGTGAAGACAAACCTTTTCACGCTCTTTCAGAGAACAAATAGAAAAGTTGTACCAAAACAAACAAACATCTGTTCAAGGACACTGGAGAACTTCTAAGGTAGCGAGAACTTGTGTTAAAGATCCAGAAGATAAGAGAAGCTCAGTGTCATGACCCAAACGTGGCACTGTTTTTCCTTTTGAGGGATTTGCCGATGCAACGGAGAAACTGTGAAGTTGAATGCATGCAGGGACTGAGCACCTGAGATACAGAGGACTCTGGCAGTTCCAGAGCTGAGGCATGAGGGGAGAGATTTGGAGTTCAGCCTCGATCAGGCACAAGGGGCCCTGGTAAAACATTCCAAGCGTTTCACTAGGATTTTGAAGAGCTTTGCCCTAAGAGAAAGGCTAAACTGGAAACAGACTCACACTTAGAAAGGGACTGAAGCCCAGATTCCAGTCAGCTCCAATCCTGACTGGATTAAAATTATCTGCCCCTAGCCTAACTACCTATAAGAAGGAAAACTAGATTCTCACTAAAGATAACAAAATGTTCAAAAATTATACATCAATGTGCAGAATTTGGACAACAGAAACAATAAAAATAATCAAATAGAAAATTTTAAAACTGAAAAGGACAGTGTAATTGAGCTAGAATCGATTAAAGAAAAATCTCCAAATGTTTGAAAATTAAGCAATGCACTCATATGAGAAATCACAAAGAAAGTTAGAAAATATTTTTAACTAAGTGATAATAAAAATAAAAAAATTAAATTTGTGGGATGTAGGAGAAAGCCACATAAAGTAATTTAGAGCCTTAAATGCAGACATTAGAAAGTAAGAAGGGCTGAAACTTAGGCAGTATCCAATACGACGTACAGTCATGCACCTCATGATGACATTTCTTCACATATATGATGGTGGTCTCATAAGATTATAATGGAGTTGAAAAGTTTGGTAGGACAACACATTACCTTTTCTAAGCATTTAACCATGCTTAGACATGGTTAAATGTTAATACATAAATACTTCCCATTGTGTTACAACTGCCTACAGTATTCAGTACAGTCACGTGCTGTACAGCTCTGTGGCCTCGGAGCAATACGCTGTACCATATAGCCTACGTGTGTAGTAGCTATACCATCCACATTTGTGTAAGTGCATCTATTATGTTCACACAATGATGGAATTGTCTAACGACACATTTCTGAGACTTTAACCCTGTCATTAAGTGACACACGACTGTGTATTTTTAAAATAAATTGTACTGTGTATATTTGAGGTTTACAACCTAATGTTATGGGATACATGTAGATAGTAAAATGGTTACTATAGTAAAGCGAATTAACATATCCATCAGCTCACAGTATTTTTGTTACAAGAGCAACTAAAATCTATTTATTTAACAAAAGTCCCTAATACAATATACTGTTACTATCTATAATCCTCATGTTGAACATTAGATCTCTAGACTTGTTCATCCTACATATCTGCTTACTTTGTACCCTTTGAACTACATCTCTTCATTTCCTCTTCCCCCACCCCTTCCCCATAACCACTGTTTTATTCTCTATTTCTGTATATTGACTTTTCTTTTTTTGTACGATTCCACACACAAGTGACATCATTCAGCCATAAAAAAGGAGATCCTGCTGTTTGCTACAACATCATGGATCTGGAGAACTATGCTGTGTGATGGGTATATATTTTGACACAGCAATTCCACTACTAGCTGCAAAACCAACAAAACTGTGTACATATGTGCACCAAAAGACATGTATAATAGACATGTACATTAAGGTGTAATTTTTAATAATTAGAAATTGAAATAAACTTTAGTATACACATCAACAGTAAATGAGATAAAGGATTTATGGTATACACACAAAAGTGGAATACTACACAGCAATACAAGTGAGCGTGAATGAATCTCAAAATGGTTATTGAGCAAAACGAGCCATCAGATAATACATATGGTAGCATGCCAGTTTTACACTGTGCAAAGCAAGCCAAAAATGAACGTCTGTGTTAACGAGGATGGTATATCTTAGAGAGAAGGGTAAGGACGATGAAAGGACACAACAGAGGCTTCTGCAGTCATGGTAATGACCTGCTTCATGATCTGGGTCTTGGGTACATGAGTTTATTTACTTGGTAAACAGTCTTTAATACTCCAAAAATCAAGAATAAACAAACTCTGGCCTTAAGAGCAGTTTGGTCAAAGACATTTATGGCAAGGATCAGGAAATAACCCTGTAAGAGGAATTATGAGGACCTAGCAAAGTCTGACCTAGAAAAGGCAGGACATGATGATGCAAACTGTAGGCATCTCTGAATGTCGGGTTGTCTGATGAAAGAGTAACTTGGCTTAACTCTGGGGGATAAAACTCAGATCGACGAGCAAAGACGAGTTATCAAGATTCAAATTTTGATTCACTATTCTAACAATAAAACTGTGCAATAAACGGAATAGGTGTCACCTCAATAACAAAGATGATCCCAAACACAGAACTTGTTCAAACAGAGGCAGAAAGACCGCCCATCAGGGAGAGGTGGAGGAGTTTGCTACAAGGAATGGAGACGGGAGATGACCACTAACACCCCTTCCACAGCCTTCAGAGCCTATACACAGTCCACGTGGAGCCACACTCGAAACACTTACCCTTAATCGTGTAGTGGAGATCTCGGCTTTTAAAATATCGGGATCATATTTAGTACTGGATGAAGATCCTGAGAATACTTTGGAAAGAGAAAAAAGAAAAAATAATTATTTACAAGCTGCCTAACGAGCTCTCAGCTTAGAATTTACTGACTCTTAAAACAACAAGATTTATGCATTTCTGTGGATACTTATTTCTTTTTATAATTCCTTGTCATTCACCAGACATGTAAATATAGAAAGTAACTTTCAAATCTCTGTAATTAAAAAAAAAAAAAACAAACTCAGTAAAGTGGAATGTCATACAGACCCTGGTGCTTAATTTTCTTCTGGATTTTATACATCTATGTCCTGAGAGGACTATGCTGCAGGTGCAGTAGGTGAGAGCTTTGCATTATCCAGGAATTTATAATTTATGTAGCCCTTCTGAGCCCATCACAGCTGCTGCTTCAAACAAAGGCAGCTCCACATTATCAACTTACGAGATGAGGAGGAGGTAAATCAACTCAGGCCATCAACAGAAACCTCACTTTAGCTAAGAGTTCCAGTTCCTCCCCACTGAAAATATTCTACAAGAGTAGCAAAAAGGCCTGATTATTGGTCTTGTTCTGAAATGGTAAAAATTAATAAATGAATAAAAGAATAAAATAATAAATAATAAATGAATAAAAGACCATCAGGCAGAGGGAAAGGCAGAAACAGAAGGCACACACAATCCCCAAACGGGAAGACTTTCATCTGGAATGGGGTTGACGGGGTTCACTGAGCAACCTCCCACCCACCTCTCAGGGTTTTCTTCTAGCCCAGGAGGGGAAAGGACTTAGAATGAAACTTCACAGAAATGCAAGCGGTCTTCTACTACCTACAATACTCAGTCTCCATCTCTAAAGTCTGAGTGGCCACACTGCACTTACAGCTTGTGCGAGAACTCGACTTTTCCTTATAGGCATCATTTAATCGCACGTATTCATCCAGGGCCAATGCCAGTCTTTGCTCCTTCACGTGGTACAGCTCCTTCTGTGTCCTGAGTGCGTCCTGGGCCACTGAGAGATAGTCCTTGAGCATTTTCTCCTGCTCCCCCCTCCATTGTTTTCTTGGATCTTCTATCTGTGTGGTTTCTGAAAATATATTATTAGGTACAATTTTTTTTTTTTTTTTTGTAGAATTTAGTTGTGTTTTCTGGATTATTTAAAGCTTTAGGGAGCAGCTAGCTTAAATTCTTATATCCTCTGAGGAGTCTACTAGCATTTCTGCAGTGACTGCTCCCAAAATGTGATAGTTTTTGTTTTATTTACCTAGTCTGCAACCCTTCACCCCCTTTGCCCTTTCAGGTTCTTGTCAACAATGTATTCCCCCTGTAAATCCATCATACACAATGTTGCCTATTAGATCATGAATTTCAAGAATTCTTTGGCTCCCCGATGCCAGAGTAACACCAAGCTATTTGTCCCATCATCCCAGGCCCTTTCTTATCTGAACCCAACCTACTTCCATGGCGCGTGCTGCCATTCACTGAAGACAGGACTCCTCCATGCTGCCCCTACGTCAGCACTGCTCCAGGCTGGTCTACTGTGCCCACCAGCCCTGGTCCATGAACTGAGTTTCATGTCCATGACAATAAGTACAGAAAGCAGCAGTAAATATTCTGAAATCTTTATAGCAATTTTATTATTGTATATCTGTTGAATCTAATAATATTGGGGCTTGTGTTCTGTATTTCTTTGCATCTGGGTGTTTTTTTGTTTTTTACTTTTCTAGTAATTCATTTTTATGGTATTTTACAAAATATATCACTGAGTCCATGCCTGGTAGGTTCGAAATTTAAACATAAACAAACAAAAAACCCTGGTCATGGTTCAAGGAGAATGCTCTAGTCTACAATCCCGGTCCTTGGTTCTGCACACCAGAATCATGCAGAGACCCTGTAAAAAAATCCTAGAGTCTCTGCAGGTAGAACCCAGGCCTGGTAGGTGTAAGGAAGAGCTCCTCAGGTGATTCCAATAATCAGCCACCACCCGGCACCACTGCTCTGTAGCAAAACTCATGTGCTGCCTCCCCGTGAAGCCCCACCATCCCCATCTGTGAGTCAGCCCTCCATCCTCTGGCTTCACAGCAGTTATCCTCGTTTTATAAACTTAAAACACATTCTTCACTGTGTGGTGAAGCTACAGTAGGAGATACAAAGTGCATAGAAAAACAAAAAAAAAATACAAGTTACCCTAAACATTTTCTTGTAATTTAAAACAGACATATGTGGGGGTTTTTTTGGTTTTGTTTTGGGGAGGGGTTTGGGTTATGGCCACATGTTGGGCCAAGGCGTTGGTGTCCAGCATTGGGATACAAGGGTGTTTACAAGGGAATGGACAGAGAATCACAAGAAGGTTAGTGCGGGTTGCGTCAGTGCAGGTTGAGACATCACCCTATGTCTGTGGACATGTATTAGACCCCTCTACTGTGACAGACAGGACAGTCTTCATCTCCCCGAGCAGGGAGGGTCTGTGACTGGGAAGGAGCAAATAAAGGAGGCTCTGTGCACGCTGACAGTGTTCTGTTGCTTTCACTTATCGCAATTACATGGTTGCTCCCTTTAAAAATATTGATTTGACTTACATAGTTCAAGCTATACACTTTTTTGTATGTTATATTCAATAATGCAACATTTTAAAATAAAAATAAAATAATTCAAAGGAGTAAAGGCTATGGCATTATGACTTGAAATCTTTTATTTTTTTATTTTTTTTTTTTTTGAGACAGAGTCTCACTTTATTGCCCAGGCTAGAGTGAGTGCCATGGCGTCAGCCTAGTTCACAGCAACCTCAAACTCCTGGGCTCAAGCAATCCTGCTGCCTCAGCCTCCCAAGTAGCTGGGACTACAGGCATGCGCCACCATGCCCGGCTAATTTTTTCTATATATATTAGTTGGCCAATTAATTTCTTTCTATTTATAGTAGAGACGGGGTCTCGCTCTTGCTCAGGCTGGTCTCGATATGACTTGAAATCTTGTCTTCAGCAGAATACTGTACCTGAGTGTATCCCAGCCCCAAAACACCAAATACAAACAGTACATAATGTGTGGCAAATAGAAGCATGTCTTTAACATGGAAAATACATGAAGCTGGATACACAAAGGTTACGCAGAATGGAGATTTAAAAAAAAAAAATGAAGAAGGTCATGATGGAATAACAGGGCCACTGTAAGTAACTAGAAAACAGAATGAAATATATGAAACAATGATTTTTCAGATGTTGGACAGCAGGTAGTACAAGGCTATGATCTCTGAAAGAAGGAAAATGAGTCCTAAGACTACTGGACATTTCTACCTGAAAGCATTTTTTGCACAGCAGTGCAAAGAGGAGTAACCCAAGCAAAGGAATGGGGTTCTGCTCAGTTGGGGGACTGTGGGAGGGAGAGCAGATTTCAAGAACACCATGACCAGTGGAATCTGTAGAGTGAAGCACAGGAGACTAGAGAAATTCCACAAACTTACAGAGGGGGGGCATTAAGTCTGTGGGTGAATATTAAGATGCACAAATGTAGAGGAGAAATACACAAGGCCAGGCAAAGGAAACTGAGACTCTACGTGCAGATGAATTCCCGAGCTCGCACAGGGCTGTGACAGGTTCCGATTCCAACCAGCCAGGGAAGAGAGGCCATAGTGAACATCTGGGGAACGGAGTGGAGACCACAGCAGGGTTACACCCTAGTCATGGATCTAAACAAGACATCAAGTATCGGCTACTCGAACCTGATCTCACAAAGCTGGAAAACAAGGTTCTAAAGGACCAAGCAAGTAACTTAACTGCTAGGTGGAAAAAAGCATAAAACTTCTTAACAGATGACAAAATCTAGCATCCTCTCCCTCAGAAAAATCTTATAATATCCAGTATCCACTATAAGGTTACTAAATGTGACAACAAACACTAGAATATGGCCCATAATCAGGAGAAAAATCAGTCAATAGAAACAAATCTGAAAATGTAGACATGATGGAATAAGCATGATCTGGATAAAATAGCTATTTTGGAGTAGAGCCCAGAAATAAACCCACACATATACTGACAATTGTGTAAAAGGTTTGATCAGACAAGTCACAAAAGACTACATGCCAATGGCCAGTAAATAGATAAAAAGAGACTGAGCATCACGAATCTTCAGGGAAATGCAAGTTAAAACAATACTACATACTATCTAAATGGCTAAAATTTAAAAACTGGCAATATCAAGTGTTGGAGAGGATGTGGTGCATTTGGAACTCTCATTCATTGCTTCTGGGAATGTAAAATACAATCACTTTGGAAAGCAATTTAGCCATTACCACATAACCCAGCACTTCTACAACATGTTATTTGCCCAAGAAATATAAAAATAGGGATCCACAAAAACACCTGTAAACAAATGTTCATTAACAGCTTTATTCATAATAGACAGAAACTGTCCATTACAGGTACTAGATAAACAAATTGTAGTGTATCCATACAATGAACTACTACTCAGCAATAAAAAGAAAAAGAACACTAATACACGACATGTGTGACTCTCAAACACATGCTGAGTGAAACACGCCAGACACAAAAGAGTACGTGCCGTGTGATTCCATTTTCATGAAGTACTAGGCAAAGGCCAATCTAATCAATGACAAAGCAGATCAGTGGCCTGGACCACTCATTACAATATAGAGAAGGCTCTTTCTGAGGGGATGGAAATATCCCACATCTTGATTATTGCCACGGTATACACATTTGTAAAAACTCATCAAGTGTATACTGAAAACAATGCAATTTATTGTATATAATAAAGTTGATTTAAAGTTTTTTAAAAATGTGCTATAAAAGGTTCAGATGAATGCTTACAATGTTAAAGAGAATTGAGGTGCAATGGGAACAACTATAACGCCTTTTGCCACTATCAGCCGGTGCTAGAGCACTGGTTAGGGAGTGAGGCCATGGAGGCCCGATCTTGCTTCTGTTACCACCCAGCTGTGAGACTCCAGGCCAGGCATCCTCAAACTACAGCCCCGAGGGCCACTGAGGACATTTATCCGGCCCGCTGGGTGTTTTTGCCGCTGCTGCCAGTCCTGCTTAGCAGCCAACTCATCCTGGGCCCACAGTGCACATGTGTGGAATGTGCGCCGCACTCTCCAACGGCCCTCCAATGGTCTGAGGGACAGTGAACTGGCCCCATGTTTAAAAAGTTTGAGGACCCCGCTCTAGGCAAAGTATTTTACCCCTCTGATTCTCAAGTCTCTCAGCTGCAAAAGGAGAGGGAAATATGGATGAATATGTGGGCTTTTCTGACTCTGCCTTTGTAGTGGGCACTGTTGGTGCCCTATCCGGAAATATGCTTTGATCTGCTCTACCAGGTCCGCACCTGTCCCCCAGACCTAACTGCTCTTCATTGTTAATAGACGGCTCATCCTTAAAGGACTCCCAGAAGACCGTCCTGCACCGGATACCTCACCTGCAGCCAACGACTGACCCATGAAGGAGACAGAAAAAGCCTTCAGGCAGAGCAAACTCTGAGAGGCAATTATAGTTCAGAGCCACCTCCCAACATGTAGAGTCAGAGACTTTCTTTACAGAAATAAAACACTTGTTTGCTTTTTCCTCTCATTTCTTTCCTCCTTTCTCTCTGGTTTATCTTGGGATTTCCTTCATAAACCACTTTCACTCAAATTCTTGGCTTGGGGCCTGCTTCCGAGAGAAGCCAAGCCAGTATAACCTTTCATAACCTATGCAAATGGAATGGATGAAGTGTGATCCTGGGTGGCACTTCCGTGTGACGGTCTCAGTGACACTGTGCAGAGGGGGATAAATGAGAGAAACGGGAATTATCACTCTTGAAAATACGAAAAGGAAAATAAATCTGTCATTAACAGAGAAATGTCACAGCAAGTTCTATCGATCATTTTCTAAGATTCTACTGGAGAACTGAATGAAAAAGCTGCCCTGCTTACTGTGAAACATAAAACTGGTTAGATTAAGACAGCCCAATTTCCTCAATTACAGTATTTTTGAGTTCCATTAGTAACAGTACTCTTAGATTTTATGCACCTGGTGTCGTATCATTCCTGAAGATGCCCCACAGCACATTCTGGGCTGCTTTCTCAGGGGCAGAGACAGTGTATATGCGTCAGCCCAGGCAACACTCCGGAAGGGAAAGGGGCAGAAACAAAAGGACAGCGTTCCAACAAGAACTTCGGCATTTATTACTGGAACAGGATGAGGAAGTACTAGGTGCAGGAGGAAGAGGCAAAGGAAAGTGACATGGTCACATTCCCCCCAGGCTGGCAGGAAAGCTGAGGTACCCGTATTGGGAAAACTCAACACAGGGAAAGGAGGGATGATTCTCCTCCCACCTAGCACCTGGATAAGTGAATGGATTCCACATTGAGAATACTGAGCCTCAGGTCACATGAAGGTAAAAAATCATAAACTCTGTGTCCAGTCTACCGGAGTTCAAATCCAGGCTTATCACTTATATATTGTGTGACCTTAAGCAAGTTCTTAAACCTTGCCAGAGCTCAATTTCCCCCTTAGTAACTTCAGTGGGTTGTTCTGAAGATTAAATGAGATATTGCAATACAAAAAGCCCTTTAATGCTAGTTAGCTATGATGCTGTTTCTGCTGCTCAGATCACAAGAGCAAAGAAATTACAAAGTCACATCCCCTCCTCAGCCTTAGCTCTAGAAAGCGTCTGTGGCTAGAGCTAAAGCTCCCCAGATCACTCTGCACCCATGTTTGACCTACTCATGGTTTGAACTGGTCGATGCTAACAGGACAGAGTCAGCTTTAACAAATGAAATATATACACACATACATATCTGCCCACTCTTCACCCTCAATCTGTCCACCTGGGAGCAAAACAGAAAGGAGAGACATTGGTACCTGTAGCTTAATAAATTATAAGATTATATCCATTTCTGCTTCCCCTAGTGGAATTTGCACTCTCCACCATATATGCATTTACACAAGATGTGGGGGCAGATCACAAAATATGACTGATAAACAGCTAATATTGCTTTTCAAGGCTTCTTAGTATTACATTATGCTGCACTTTCCATTTGTTAGTGAATGATATATTAATCTTTTTTTTAAATCTTCTATATTTTATGATGCTTTGATATCTCTGGGGCCTTGCTGGCTGGGAAGAGACTGCTAGCTCTCCCAGGGCTAGCTAATTCTTAAAAAGATAGCAAATGACTGCCCTGAGCCCACCTTTCATACGCAAATCAACCAGTCCAAAGCCTAAGTCCCTAACTCCTCTTTTATCTAACTCTCACATCTCCAACCAATATTTCCCCTGCCCTAAATCAATTCGCCTATAGGCTCTGATTTCTTCTTCCTTCCTGCTCCTGACTAATCCGGAAGCTTCCCCATGTGGCCCTGAATCACCTGGCGTGCCTCCTTCCCTTGAGAGCTCTAGTAATAAAACTTCTTTCAATGGCACTGACCTCTTCCTGCCATCACTCAGCCACCTCTGGAAATCCTGGGCATAACAATCAAAACAAGATGGGTCACCATAGCAGGCTGTTCCTGATAAACTAGGATAGAAATATTAATTTATTAATTTGCCGCAATATCCAGTGGTATATACTGTCTTCAAAATGTTCTCTGCATGTGAATCTCAACTGTAATGGAGTCCAGCCCTGTACTTCTGGTTGGCCCCAAGAGCTACAACAACTCAAAACACACAGAATGATATAAAGAGATCTGACCTGGCTCACAAGAATCTCCAGGGGCCAGACTGGTTAGGGGAATGTTTAGGCCTCTAGGGATAAGAGATGACAAAAAGGTTCCGGCTGTGATGCCTGGGTACCCTTGGGGCCAAGAGAGGGCCTGGGTTAACAAAATGGCCTGGGTTTGCCAGGCACACTGCAACCACTACCTCATACCCAGAGCTCTTGCTTCATTGTCACTGGTTAATAGAAGTTGAGCTTTCTCTAAAGCAGTGAGGATTTTGAACACTAAATTTTAAAGATTTAAATATGCAAAAGATGCATATCTCAAGTAATTATGAAAAAAAAAAAAAGTATGTTAGAGCCAATGTCTAAACAACAGATGTAGAAGGGACAGTCCAGGACAGACAGTCCCTTCAGGCAAGAATCTTCAAAGATATCATCACCATGGGCAGCCCAGGCATGCGGGGAATATGGAGGGCGGGCAGAGATCAGCCAGTAAGAGTACGAACTTCTCAAGTTTAAACATTCATTGTAACTCAGGTCTCCAGTCATCCTAACATTTAAAACTTACACATGTGAATGCAACCTGCCTCACAGTACAGAATTCATCCTCTAACAAACAGAAATGTATGGTCTTGAAAAGTTTTCATAGCTGTAGACGGCCCCCAAAAATCCTCATCTCCTAGTAACTCGCGCCCCTGGAGTATGGGGGCTAGCTAGCTTCTAATGAGTGGAACATGTGGCGAGGTATCATTTCTGAGGCTAAGTTGCAAAAGACTGTGCTGTTGTCTTGCTCATTTTCTCTCCATCTCCTCCTGGTTCTTCTTGGCTTTTTAGCTGTAATGGAGCAAGCTACCATGCTGTAAGCTGTGCCTTGGAGAGGGGCTCTCGGGCATGGGAGGAGGGAGGCCTCTGGCCAGTAGCCAACAAGGAACTGAATCCTGCCAACAACCACAAGAGTGGTCTGGGAAGCAGGGCCTTCTTCAGTCAAGCCTTGAGATGACTGCGGCCTGGCTGACTCCTTGACTGTAGCCGTGTGGGAGACCTGGAGCCAGAGGATCCAACTACACCTTATGCAGGCTTGTGGCCCACCAAAACCGTGAGATAATATTATTTTAAGCCACTAAGTTTTGGGATAATTTGTTATGATAAGATATATAACTAATAACCTAACCAAATAAAGAGATAACACAATTGAAAATGGATACAAAAAATTTAAAATGTGTTTAAGTTATAATAATTATAAGATAGGTATTCTCACATCTCTTCTAATATCTTTAGAGGTTTTAGCTAATCATATTTCCCTCCACGTTGGGGAATTGGTATACTTTCAATAAAATATTTGTCAACGGCTAAAATGGCACAAAACACTGACTGCAATATTGAGTGACACTTAAATGAGTAAAATGAAATAATAACAATAACAAACTATCAGCATTTGTTTTGAATAGGTCAGCAGAAACACTCCAGCAGATTGATTTAAATATTGAACGCTATGAGAGATTCAGCAGGAAACATTTACATTTCTGAAATATTGCACAATTCAAATATGAACTACAAAAAGGGTCCCCAAAGGCACCTTAGAAGAAGGCTTCATAAAGCAGGATTGTGCTTCATCTTCATCTGTTATATTTGCTGAATAGATTTGTGAAGAATACTTATTAAATGTAAATACTCGAAGAAAGTATATTATACAAATGTGGTACTTTTTTAAGACCTAGTGGCCTTGGGAGATCATTGTATTATAATGCAATGTAATTTGCATGCTGTTTATTGTATTAAAGAAGTAATATATCACATATTGTTAAAACGTCATGTACCTCAAGGGAATTCACATTCCATCAGTTTTATAGATGTGGAACTTTATAGGTAGAGAACACATTGTGAGTTACAAGAGCTTATTGTGGAAGATATTATTCTTCAAAGGAATATTATTTTTGTCTATAATGCATATTTCTGTTCTTCCTGCTGTGCTCAGGAAGAATGAATGAAATGAATATATATAACTTTCCCTATCTTCTTTATAAAGTATCTGCTATGTTTTATTATCTGTTCATTAATTCTACAGTTATTGACCATCTATACTACATGCAATAGAAGAAACATGATGTTCAGGCCTGATTCCTCAGCCAAGACTTCACCACTACACGATATATCCATGTAAAAAAAAATCTGGTAAAATCCAGCACCCTTTCATGATAAAAACCCTCAACAAACTAGGCATAAAAGGAACATATCTCAAAACTATAAGAGCCATATGACAAAAAATTATTTCAAAAAACAAAAATAAAATATAGAAGAAATTACAACACACAAATTTAAAAACAACAACTATTTTATGCATTGAATATGATTAGCACCTTGAGAGGAGAATGGTTAAGTGCCATGAAAGTTTAGACCCACAGGGGTTTCTTCTGCCTACTTTCTGGGTGTAAATGTATGGTCCAATGGAACAGGGAGTGATTAAAGAAGGTTTTTGAAAATTCCAGACAAGAGGACTCAGTCCCTGTTCATTTCCTCAGCCATCACCCATCATTCCCCTGGTCACACCAGTATTCAGCTGGACTGAATTTCTTTTATTTCTTTCATCAAGTTCTGCTTAGCCTCTCAGACCTTTGACTTGACTTGTGGGCCTCCTTCCAAAAAGTTTCTCCTTCTTCTGGGAACCCTATCCCATTCCTCTTCTTCAAGCCTGGTTAACTCAGTCATCCTTTGAGTATCAGCGTAAGGCACTTTCTCTAAGTAGCCATGTCTACACTCTACAATGGATAGGTTGCTTCTACCGTTTTCCCTTGTTCTACTAGTGTAATGGTGGTCCTTTCCATATTTTATTATATATTCTCATTTCTTCCCCAATACTTCAACAGGGATCAGCCTACAGTTTCTTGAATGTAAGGTAAATAAGTATGAAATTCATTTTGTAAACAAGAGTGTGCCACAGAAGGTTTCTATGGGATCTTCCTTTTTTGAAGTGATAGGGTGTTGCTATATTGCCGAGGCTGGCCTCAAGTGATTCTCCCACTTCAGCCTCCCAAGCAGCTGGGACTACAGGTCTATGCCACCATGCCCAGCTAATTTTTCTATTTTTTATAGAGATGGGGTCTCACTCTTGCTCAGGCTGGTCTCGAACTCCTGGCCTGAAGCAATCCTCCTGCATTGGCCTCCCAAAGCGCTAGGATTATAGGTGTGAGCCACCAAACCTAGATTGAAAGGATCTTAACTGTATTTTAGGAAGATCATCCAACGGAAATATGTGGTTTTATTATCAAAAGAGTTGATATGATGGGACAAAATATTTTTTCATGAAAATTATACATTAAGTGAAAAAAATCTGTTAAACAGTATGCATAATATAATTCCACTTGAGATAAATACATTTTACATTTTGTACATTTTTGTGTAACAATATGAAAAAGTCTGAAAGGATATACATCAAAAGATTCAGAATAATCAGTTAACTCTGGGTTGTGTGAACATACATAATTTTTCTTCCTTTTATTTATCTATACTTCCTAATTTTCTCCTATACACTGTTATTTTTATAGAATACATTTTAAAACAAAAGGGAAAGGAACAAAAAGCACAAGGTAATGTGCTTAAATTAGAAGAATGGTAGTGAAAAAAAGAGAGTAAAGGAGGAAACTTGAGTTACAGAGAAAAACATCAACAGGAATTGACAAGATGACTCTAAACTTTTTCAATTTAGTACCCATAAGAACTTTAATGTTTAAAAAAATAATAAAATCAATGGGAAAGTTGAGGAATCCCATTTTGTACTGTTTTGAAGTTTTGAAGGCAAAACTAGGTAGAGGTATCCCATAACTGGAAATGTCTGACAAAAGATTAGGACAATCTAAGCCAGATATATTGTTAGCATAGTAATCACAGAAAAAAAATACTGTTGTAGATAAACGAGAGCATGCTGAGGAACAAGGATGAGTTCACATCTTTGGAGAATGACAAGATTTAGGGACCCTCTAAAGGGATATGAGTCAATGAGGAGAAAAAGAAGGAAGAGTGTGAAGTAAGGAAAGTACCAGGTTTAAGAAGAAAGGCACAGTCACCTATGTCAAATCTACATGCAGGTGGAAAAGAAAAGATGCCTGAAAAGAAGTCCCCAAATTTGACAAATCTATGGAATATGTAAATTATCATATTTTCAGAAGTTAGTATCACTACACCACCATATCACGTTTTACTTGGATATTTTAAGTATCTGAATTTTTTCTTTGTAAAATATCCTAACAGCTTATCCACCTAGAAAAATATAAAGGATAAAATAAGACAAAGGTAAAATAGAAGGGCTTGAATTTTATTTCTTTCCATCTAAACAAAATGACTTCATATAAAACATCATGGGCCGGGCGCGGTAGCTCATGCCTGTAATCCTAGCTCTCTGGGAGGCCGAGGTGGGCGGATCCTTTGAGCTCAGGAGTTCGAGACCAGCCTGAGCAAGAGCGAGACCCCATCTCTACTATAAATAGAAAGAAATTAATTGGCCAACTAATATATATAGAAAAAATTAGCCGGGCATGGTGGCGCATGCCTGTAGTCCCAGCTACTTGGGAGGCTGAGGCAGCAGGATTGCTTGAGCCCAGGAGTTTGAGGTTGCTGTGAGCTAGGCTGATGCCACGGCACTCACTCTAGCCTGGGCAATAAAGTGAGACTCTGTCTCAAAAAAAAAAAAAACCATCATACACACGAGGAATGTTCATCAAATCTGAACACAACATGTGTTGCTTCAAAGCTAATACAGAGGAGTTTGGTTCAGAGTAATAAGCTCACACCATCCAATCTCTAAAGTAAATAAGAGCACGGAGGATTGGGGGAAAAAAATCAAAACACACAGAACAATCATATGGTGATTAGTTCCCTATTTTTGTTGTTTTTATTTTATATCTATAATGTGTCTCATATCTCCCATATCTCCTGAGACAGCAAATGGACTTGAAGAGAAAAAGATCCAAGACAAAACCTACTCTCTCTTGTCAGAGGGTGGGGTAGGGGTGTGTGCTACAAGACAAAGCTCTTCTGAGTCTCCCAGAGCCATCTCAGATAAGCCCCAGGAACAGGATAATTCCTTGCAATCCCAGGCAGGACAGGCAATAGTGGTGGCAACTGTGGCAGTAGGAACCCACCTTCAGCACTTTTTCTCCCCACTTTGCCCTGAGATATATACATAGTCATGCAATGTGTTAAATAGTGCGGCAAGAATAAAGCGTCAGCTTACTAGGCAAAATACCAGAAAACGAGGCTCTCTCTAGGGAACCAGAGTGTTGGAAAAGATGACAGAGAGGACAAGCTGAAAAAGGCATACTTTAAATCTGTATATTGGCTCAGCCCTGAGACATGCATGAAAGGAACTTAATGAATAAACATCACATAAAGGTTTGAGAACTGAATAACAGTGTATAAAACTATATAGGTCCCAGACTGACCCCTGGGTGATGCAAATGCAAGGCAGACCAAAATAGTCTGCCAAGGCTTCAAAAATGAAATTGACCTTCGAATAAGAGCCCAGAGAAAACAGGTCAGAACTGGCCATCTAAACCTAATCAGTCAACTGCCTACTAAAACAAATAAAATAAACGTTCTCCAAAAGTTTTAAGAGTACTAAGAGTGTCATAACATAATGTTCAAAATGTCCATGATACAATCCAAATTACTTGACACATACAGAATCAGAAAAACCTAAGCAACTCTCAAGGGTAAAGGCAATCAACAATCAACATAAGTCAATCCCAGGATGGTACAGATATTGGAATAACCAAAGACTTTAAAGCAGATGTTATAACCATGTTCCATGAAGTTAAAGGCAAATGCTGTTAAATGAATAGAAAGACATTCTCACCAAAAAAACCAGAAACTATAAAAAAATTTTTCAAATCAAAAGTTTTAGAACTGAAAAGTATAGTAATATAAATTAAAAATTTCCCAATGAGGTTCAATAACAGAATTAAGAGACACATAGACCAATGGAACAGAAAAGAGAGCCTAGAAATAAACCCACACATACACTGTCATATGATCTTCAACAAGGGTGCCAACGTTATACAATCGGAAAAGGATTGTCTCTTAACAAAAAGTGATGGAAAAACTAGATATCTACGAGTAAAACAATGATGCTCGATCCTTACCTTACTACCACATACAAAAATTAACTCAAAATGGGTTAAAAATATAAACATAAGACCTGAAACTATAAAACTCCTAGAAGAAAACACAGGAGAAAAGCTTTATGACATTGATTTGGCAGTGATTTCTTGAATTTGACACCAAAAGCACAGGCAACAAAAGCAAAAATAGATAAATACAACTACATCAAACTTAAAAACTTCTGAGAGGCACAGGAAACAATCAACAGAATGAAAAAGGCAACACATGGAATGAGAGAAACTATTTGCAAACTATGTATCTGATAAGGGATTAATATTGAGAATATACAAAGAATTCTTATAACTCAACAACAATAAAACAAACAATCCAATTAAAATATGAGCGAAGAACTTGATCAGATATTTACTCAAATAAGATATACAAATGGCCAAGAAGCATATAAAAACATGTTCAACATCACTAATCATCAGGGAAATGCAAATCAAAACCACAATGAGATACCGCCTTACACACATTAGGATGGCCACTGTCACAAAAACAGAAAATAACAAGTGCTTTTGAGGATGTGGAGAAACTGGAACCCTCATGCATTGTTGGTGGGGATACAAAATGCTGTAACTGTTATGGAAAACAATGGGACTTTCTCCAGTTAAACAGAACTACCATATGACCCAGTCATTCCACTTCTGGGTATTCATCCAAAAGAACTGAAAACAGGATCTCAATGAGATATTTACACATTCATGTTAATTGTAGCATTTATTATTCACAACTGTCAAGAGGTGGAAGCAACCTAAATGTCTATCAACAGATGAATGAGTAAAAGAAAATGTTGTACATACCTACAACAGAATATCAGTGAGCCTCAAAAGAGAAAGAAATTCCTTCCTATGCTTCAATATGGATGAATCTTGAAGACAGTACACTCAATGAAACAGTATTTTACAAATGCCGATTTCAAAAAATAGATGAAGTACCTAAAACAGTCAAACTTCTAGAATCAGAAAGTAGAACGGTGGTTGTCAAGAGAAGGGAACAGGGGGAAAAGAGGGTTGTACTATGAATATAGAGTTTCTGTTTGGCAAGATGAAAAAGTTCAAGAGATCTGTTGCACAACGTGCATAAATTTAACACCAATACACTGTGCACTTGAAAATGGTAAAGGTAGTAAATTTTGTATTTTTTACCGCAATAAAAAAAGACTTGTATGAGGTTCATAGCAACCTTTTTCATAATACCCCAAAACTGGAATAACTGAAATTATAGATTTAACAGATTTTAAAAATTGTGATTTGCTCATACAATAAAAAAGAACATACTACCAATACACACAACACCATAGATGAATATAAATATGACCACTGATATATCATTGTGAAGTGTCTAAGTTTGTTGTCCATTTTTAAACTAGGTTGTCTTCTTAATGTTAATTTTTCAGGAGTTCTTTATATGTTCTAGATAAAGGCTCTTTTTCAAATATACTTATTATGAATATTCGCCCATGCTAGTATATATGTATCAGTAGTGTATTCTTTAAAAATATGTTGAGTGAAGAATCCATTCCCCAAATCAAACACAGTCCTTTTATATGAAGTTCTATAACAGGCAAAACTAAGTTATGGTGATAGAAATCTGAACAACATTTGCAGCAGGAAGGCTGACTGGAAAGGGGCAATACAGAACTTACTGCGGTGATGAAAACAGTCTGTTTCTTGACTGGGGTGGCAGCTATGAAGGAGTATATATTTGTCAAAATTCACTGAAAGTACATACTTAAAATCTGTGCACTTTTATGTATGTAAATGAAACCTTGATTACCAAAATAAAAAAAATTCTAGTACAACTCTGATCCTACCAAAAGGTGATCAACCTCTGATTGTAGTAATATTATCAAAACCTTATAAACAGTACCTTCTAGTTTGTTACAAACACCTCCCATCAATATCTGTACTCCCACCACATGTGCCCACTAAAAGGTGAATGCTATCATGAAACACTTAAGGCCCCAAATAACTATCACTGTCAAGGGCAAATTTTTTATGTCTAAATAGTGTTTCATGGAAGCAGTATTAAACAGCCAAACGTTCCTTATTTAATTTTTTATTTAAATACGGAGAAAATACCGCTGAAACTATACAATGTCAAAGCACAACATATGCGTGGGCCAGCTGTTATGAGCAGATAATACCATTTGCTCCCTAAACTACTTCACTGGAATGTCTTGAAGATTAATGAGATAATGGGCCAGATCCTTTTCAGTGGGCAAACTACTTGCTGTGGGTAACTGGGGTATGTTAGGGTGAAGTAAATCCATCAGGCCACGAGAATATGATTACTATGCTACAGCAAAATAGCAGACTTGAAAATTTATATTGTGATAATCAGGTTTTTAAATATTCAGAATGGTGTTTTCTGATGCATAATTTATACTTGAAATGAGAGCTTATTGCTGTCCTTCCTTTATATATCTTTAAAAAAAACCAGAGCTTTATTGTTTAACTCTTCCTTTTAACATTTAAGTTTACCACTGTACTAGTTACCCAAGGATAAAGAAAACATGCAGTTAACTGCCCTCAAGAAGCTCACAATTTAGTGAGGAAGACATAAAAATAAATAAGTGCAATATGACAATGATTTTTGGCCCTATAGAAATACCTGGACAGGGCACCCACCCAGAAGAGGGTGGGGATTTGGGGGGGGGGGGGGCAGTCAGAGAAGGCCCTTGGAAAGCAGTGGCCCCTGAGCAGGCAGACCCTAGAGGGATGTGGCAGTCGGTCAAAGGGAGGGCCTGGGGGCTGGCTGGGCAGAGAGCGCTCAAGCTAGATGCTGCAGGTGCAGAGAAAGGCAGGAGCCAAGGAGGCACGAGGCACTGCTGGAGGCCCTGCAGTGCCAGGGCAGGAGATGAAAAGGGAGAGGCCAGTGGGGGCAGAGTGGGAAGCGCCTTCTAAGTAAGGATCAAACATATGCATCTGGGACTCTGGAAAAGACTTTGACAGATTTGGTGGGCAGCAGCCTGAAGGAAGTAACGGAAGTCACTACCCAGGAGATCTGCGGGGTGTGAGCAGCAGAAGGCTACAGCAGAAATCCCCGCAGTGGGTGCAGGTGACAAAGGGGCAGGCAGAAAACAAACAAACAAAACGTGGGCAGGTGCAATCAGGTATGTGGGAAAAAAAAAATCCCATGTCACAAAATCCCAAGGAGTAGAGCAGGAGGAAATAACTCGCAGTGACAAATCAAAGAAGACAAGGCTAAAGGGCCGTCTGGAATTTGTGGGGCTCCAGTGCTCTGGGCAAGAGCAGGTTCTGCAGGTGCCTGGAGAACAACGGAGGGAGTGGAGCTCCCGGTGGCTGTGGAGGGAACGAGAGGGATCTGGGGGAAGGATGGTTTTGAGGGGGTGGGGGAGGGAGTTTACTGTTACATGTTAGTTTTTTTCTTTTGTAATTTTGGTTTCATGTCATTCTGAGGGTTTCCAGTGTTTACATTTAAAAAAAAAAAAAAAGAACCACTAGAAATTGTGGAAGAAAATTTAAATCCAGGAAATAACTGGTAAAGATACTGAACAGGAGAAAAGGATGAAATAAAAAAGTTATTAAGAGGTATCTGCAGGGATGCAGGTGTACAGAATAATACCTCTTTCACTGAAAAAGAAGAGAAAGCCCTAATGCTGGGTTTAGATCCCAAAGAGTCTGCACGTGGTGGGTGGCAAGCTGAGGAAATTCATTTCTCATTTTGGTACCATCAGAGCTTACTGCTGTTCAACAACCAGGACAGCTAGGGTTAGTTTCTGGTTTCCCAAATTTTACTTAAGGAAAGAATATTAAACATTTAGCCATCTAAAATAAGTATAGAAGGGAGAGTTAAATCGTTATACATTTCAGATGTTCCTCCGAATTGTTTATTTGCAGTGACATAGGATGAATCACAGTTGTTTAAAAGGAACTTAATTTTACCAAAATTAGTTCCTTCCATCCTTACAGATTACAACATTTGGTTGTCAATCACTGATAAGCAAGCAATAAAACTGAGTACACAATATGATAGAATTAAGAAAGGTTTATTATAAAACACAAAATTAAAAGGTTAACTTTTAAAAAGTATTCATTCTTCATGGACTTTTTAGAAACTTTCAAGGGAGAGAGAATATTTCTACCAAAAGAAAGCCATATTTCTTCTAATCATATAAAAAAGGCTGAGGCAACAACTTGTAGAAAGTCTCATATTCGTATTGTCACTTTCTACAAGTGGCAATAGTAGTGTCATGTTGAACCAACATATAGTATGCATGGTTCCCAAACTGTGTACAGCAGGTGTTCACTACAACACATCACTCGCTGTATGTGCTCACTGAAAACCTGGCCTCACACCTCAAAGGGCCTTCTCCCTTCCACTGGTTCATCTCACCTACCTGTAAGATGGGACCTCACTGCTTTTGGCCTCTCAAAATTTTAGCATATACAATTCATTATGTATTCCCTGACATCTATACTAAAATAAATTATTTTTAAATGAAATAAGCAAAATGAGTAATGTGAGTACCATTTGCTATGATACCATCTGAATAAATGTTTAAAGGGGTGAGTAGAGAGCTAAATAGTCACATAAACACACACACAAATATATGAAAAATACTTCAATATGTGTTTTCAAAAGGTTGCTCACGGCCACAGTAATCATCCTCTGCCCAGACTTAGCATGTCAGGGACGTGACAGATTTAAAAGCTGTTAAAACGAGAGGTTTTCCTGCCACAAAGAAATCAACACACAGAAAGAAGAAAAGGGTTCAGGACTTTTCTCAGCTGTGCTACGTCTTCCAGCGTTGCTGATGAGCATCGTCCCTCCCACCACCACCCTAAGCAAAAACAGCTGTGTTTTTAGACCACACTGTGGCTGTGCCCAGCTCCTTCCGTGGCAAGCACAAGAAAAGGAGGGACCAAATGGAAAGTGCAGTGGTCCCCGAGACAGAAGCCCAGCACTCTTGATCTCCACAGGCCGCCAGACCTGTGCTGAAGGAGAAAACACATTCTGCACCAGGCAGGCAGGCACCCTTTCTCCCTCTCTGCCCCCAGGAGAGCAACTCCACATACACACCCCAAATACCAAAATGAGCACTTCAGTTAACTATCAGTCACTAAGAAAATGGCGTTTAAAATAAGGAAATTCACTTATAAAGCTAATTTTACCCTTTTGCATGACTATAGGTTTGGAGGGATTATTTTTCTGTTATGTTTTCTTTCATCGAAAAGGAGAACTTACTGTTGATGTGATCGATGTAGTAGACACCAATCTGAGGGTCAAACCCTGCTTCCCATCCCCACGGCAGCTCATCCCCAACACAATCAGCAAATGACAAGGGCTTCGTTAACCTATAACAAACCAGAATAGATACACCGGTGATTCTTTCCGTCACATCACGTATGTCAAAATTTAGCACCCTGACTGCAAGCGAAGTGCCTGAATTGCATTTCCTTGTTCTGCTGTTCGTGATTGTTTCCAGAGTTTGCATTACTGCATCCGAAACCTTAAAGCAAAAACAAACAAAAAAACACCAAGGAGAAAATACACAGTTGAATATCCGAAGAAGTAGGATAAGTCATAATACCCTTTTGAAAGTTCACAGCTTAAGTCTGGGGGATAAATCTATACAATAAATAAATAAAGCCATCTTAAATTGGGGAGATCTCCATGCTGAGAGCGAAGCAGGCCTGGAATCTAGCTCTCGCTCTGCTGTGAAACAACCACCCCGTTAAAAAGAAAAATTTGTCCCACTATTCAAACACCGTGATCCTGAAAATCATATCAGTACCTCTGACATACACACCAGGCTACATTAATTTCAGATGTGATGCTCTTAGATAAATTAAACACTCAACTATGTGTTTAGTGAGGTCTACTATGACTTCTCCTTGTGAGGTAGGATGAATACGTCTCATTTTTGTAGGTATCTTGTACAAAACAGTCACTAAACAAAATTTTTAATGGAACCAAACACAAAGTATTCATCTATCAATGTGATCGCACCTTTTGACACTGCCTTACACTTTCTCCTTAGACTATTTTCACATTAAGACAACTTTCTCTTAAAAGACACTTTTTCTTTAGGACTTTTCTCTTTAAAACTAACTGGGAAACCACATAGTTTCTTGAGCAGAATGCAGGTTTCAGACTCAATTATGGATTGATTTTTTTTCTCTCACTCTTCCATTTTGATTCTGAGATTTTTCTTGCTGTTGGAGCAGCCATGGAAAGGTTAACACTATAGATGAATCAATGCCTTGTTGTAAGGTGGCCACCACCATCATTTTCTAATTTAATACACTGGTAACACTAGCATGGTTCTTTCATATGAAATCTCATGGAATCCCTTTCATGTGTGCTAATGAACATCTAAGATCTCACAGCTCCACTGAAATATAGGTCATTTTCAGAAACACACCATTCATCTGAATAACAAAGTGTGTTACCTACCCTTCAGAATGCAGGAAGAATGATACAAAAAGGAGGGAAATCCTTTCTTCCCAGGCCTAGGCTACAATAGCCCCTCCCAAAGACACAAAACACTGATGGATAAAAGAAGGGTTTTCTTTTCTCTCAACCTTCCCATGAAGTCTCTGGAGAAGGCTCCAGGAACACCAGCCTTCCAAACCAGCTCTGCTGCTGACTCACCGTGACTCACTGGGCACCTCTCTCTACCTCAGTTTCCTTCTCTATTAAGTGTTGATCACCCCCCCACATCCTCTCGCCACAGTTTAACTACCTCCTAAGATTAACATGAGGATAAAAAGGAATTAACTTGGAACAGTGTCTAGGGCATGTATTAAATAAGCAGTCAATAAATGTCAGTGATTATTAGCAGTCAATAAATGTCAGTGATTATTAGCATAAGCACATGTGAACTCTCTCATTTACTTATCAGAGGAATCAGGTCAGGCAACATAGTACAGAACTCTGGTTCTCAAGGTACAGTTCCCAGAGCCAGCAGCATCAACATCTGGGAAATGGTTAGAAATACAAATTCTTGGGCCCCACTGCACAACCAGAAACTCTAGGGCCCAGCAATGTACGCTCTCCAGGTAATTATTCTGCACACTAAAGTGCGAGAACCACTGGCTTAGAAGTTAAGAGCTTAAAATTTGGGCATCAAAGAGATCGGACTCAAATCCTTAATGTGCCACTTACTCGCTATACCACCCAGAGCAAGTTACCAGTCTTAAAACCCCGGTTTCCTAATATATTTTTTAAAGGGGAGGTGGGAAAAGAGATTGTAAAGTTTAAATGAGAACTAAACAGTATAATGCCTGACAAAGGGTAAGCTTCGATATACGGTTAGATGAATGAAATCAATCTCAAACATGTTAAGCAATGTGCCCGAATATGGCAACCTGCCATATTTACTTTGTAAGCGTGGAATCAACGTGAACTCGATCTATGTCAAAAAAAAAAAAAAATGTGCTCTTAGAATTTTGCTTAAATCCTATTTTGTATCATAAGCTACCCAGGAAAGTTGATCTTTCTTTTGACAAATGAAACGGATACCATATCAAAAAATCCCCACGCCCTGGGAGGTGGCCTTGTCTGTGTACGCTGTCCATAAGAATGGCCTCTTTTACCACCTCAATGAAGCCAACCAGACAAAGCTCCTATGCCAGGCACCCTGCCTATTGTACTGTTTGATGATTCTCTTTCCCTAACTCCTGTTATCAATGCTGGCTCAAAAGGACATGCATCCTAAAGAAATGAAAAATAAGGAAATATGAAAATGGCAAATTCAGGTGACAAAAGAGAAATATTAGACAAGTTTTACCTTGGCACCAACTCAACAAGCTTAGTATGAGTATGCCATGAACACATCTGTGACTCTTAGAAGAAATTATGAAAGCTCCAGAACATGTGCTGTGATAACAAGTTTTGTAACTTGATTACACCTGGAAATAATCCAGTTTGTCCCATTAACTTACCATCAGATAATAAGCAATTAATTACCCATCATTGTTCTAAGACTAGAATTACATCTATAAGTGTACATGTAATTGTGAACTCAGTGAAAAATTCAGAAGTTTCCACTCCTGAAAATTTTAATATAAAAAATTTCTCTGCAGTGTTATCTCAAAAATCAATTTAATACTTTATCAAAATAAATATATATCTTTTCTTTGCATTCTATCAATAAGTAAAACCATTAAACATGTAATTATAAATATCAAAATTTTAGAGTTGAATTCTTATACAGATCATAAACTGTACATAACATTCTCAGGTACCAAATTACCCAATTATGCTGCTATCCTGATAAATGGAAAGTATTACTATGACATACCAAGAAGCAACCCAAAGCAAAAAAATATATTTATATATTCTAAAATTAAAAACTATAAATTAGAATACAGTGAACTAAGATGTTAGTTAACTTCTGAATTTCTTCCTCTTGTTTTGCACAAGGAATCTCTGAAATGTTCAATCTTTCTTTTATGTTAAGAAAGTAAAAATGGATAGGAATTTGCTTTTTGTTGGTTCCCCACAAAGGAGCAACATCATGCAAAAAAAACCAAAAAACAAAAAACAACCCTGAAATTAACAAGAGTTTTTATGCTAAATTCCAAAGATTGCTTTGTTTAACACATTGACTGCCACACTAGAAAAAATTATTTTTTCCTTTGGGGCCACGGGGTGTTTTATTATGAAAATAGAATGAAAACTTCAAAAATAAAATAATCCTTTCTAACTTAATGAAAAATTTGTTGTTTTGTATTGTTTTTGTGCATGAGTTATATGCAATTAAATTGTCAATATTAACTGTAACAATAAGAACATAAACAAGTAAGATTTTAACAAACCAATTGCAGTTATGTATGCTTTGCAAGGCCCTGGCCTCAAAACTAGCATGAGTTAAATACAACTCACAAGGCAGTTAATGTGTTAAAAAAAAACAGTCTTCCTGTGCACTGTGCCTAATGTGAAGAAAATGGTAATTTACTGCAGCACTTCACCAAAGTTTATACATAAATTTAAATTGCATGGTATTTCCTCTCCTAGTTGGCATTGTATCATTCTTCGACACAGTCATTTAGTATTTATTGTCAAGCTGTGGGTACCTGTCCTGTGACATGACATGTCACCACATAGAGATATATTTATTCTTCATAATTACATTACAATGAATACTGTGCGCCTGTGCAAGCACAACTCCAGAAAAAACCAAGTTTGCACTAACTAACTGCACTAAATGAAAATGCACTTGACAAAGAAAACTATTTCAGGTTAATAAAACTCTTGCTACAATTCATTGCCTCCCAACTGTATAGTTTAGCATAAATGTTAAAGGTCTTAACAGCTATTTTTAGTTGGTAGCATCCGTTGCTCTCATTGTTTAAGTTACTCAAAGCTGAGTTCATATTATCAACTGTCTGGGATGACTACAGAATCCGCCCACACGAACATTCCTGAATCACTATAAGACACCAGGGAAGAAGGCAGTGGTTCACAATTTGAATTTTAAAGGGAGAACAGAATGCTAAAAAATCTTTCTATAGTTCTAAAAGAATTTTCATTTATAATGATGTTGATTAGTTCCTTAAAAACAACTTTTATCTGTTTCTACCACTTGACAAGGAAAATAGCAACACAAAGAAACAAAAACAGAATGGAAATAACAGCAAATAGCAAACAAAGGCAACAAGAAGAAAAAGGCTTTTTTTTTTTTTGAGATGAGGGTTCTCTCTGTGTTGCCCAGGCTGGCCTCAAACTCCTAACCTCAAACAATCCTCCCAGCTTAATTTCCCAAGTAGCCAGGACTACAGGTGTGCACCACTACACCTGGCATGAAAATAGCTTTTAAAAGAAATTACAGTAACACTTCAGAGGACAATAACAAGATTAGTTTTGTGTCTCTGAGGAAACTAGCTTAAATTCTTAGAATGGAGTCATATTAGAATTTCCAGAAAATAAAGATTAGGTATTGGAACAGGTCACAATGGGGAGAATCATCTCACTTTTTACCTAAAAGCAAGAGGACAGGGCAACATGTCGAGGCTTCGATCCATCCTCATCCCCATATTCTTCCTTCCAATGACCCCTTTTCGGTATCTAACAATTTATCTTATTATTAGAACAGTTACCCAATATTTTGAACATTTTATGAAATACTAATTCTCTAAGAAAGGAAAAAAATCAATTTTATTGGTTGTCTATTATGTGCCAGAATTATGCAAGGTAGTTTCATGTTATCTCATTTAATCCTAACAATTCTTTGAAATAAGTATTCCTACTTCCATCTTTTACATATTTAATTCTGTATGTAACACATAAAACACGGGTCAAGCAGTCCTATGTTTTGGACCCTGCCTATGTGCAGTGGTGGCATATAACAAGCAAAGGACCTGGTCCTTGCCCTGGGGAGCCTAGGGAAAGACACCAAATGGGTAACTAAGGTGCCACAACAGGGCTCGCCAGGAAGGCCCTTGGCCCAGTGCAATGGGGTCAAGAAGGAGACTGGTGATCCAAGAGTCAAATCTTTCCCCCAGTGTCACAGAGCTGGTGACAGAGTAACATGACTAGGTGGTCTAACCAGTGTCATTTCTTCAGATCTAGTTTGCATCATCTCTGCTTGGCTCCTTAGACAATTCTCCCCTATGCTGGTCTTAGGTCTGGTCTTCTGCAGTTTTCACCCACCGGTGTGAGTTTTGTCTCCTGGTGCCAAGGAGAACTAGCTCAATACCTCCTCCACGTGATACGTTTTCAGATATTGAACACAACGACCTTGTCTCCCACATCTGCTCTCCCAGAACCTGACTGCCCCATCCCTCCTCCACTCGAGCCTGCCCCTGTCCTGCCCTTACCCACCTGCTCCTCCCTGCTCTGCAGTCTCATTCCAGCAGTTGAGATTATCCAATATTTATCTTCTCCCATATGGTTCATTTCTTCTCCCACAGGCTATAAATATACTCAACCCCTCCCTGCCCTAAAAGCCTTTCCTCCAACCTCCTGGCTCCTCTTTGACACTCACTTCCTAACCATTCCTACCACCCCCTCATTCCAACCTACAGACTTTAAATCAGGAGGGCTCTGGGAGGCCCTGTCAGAATCCCCCTTCTGCCATCTAACCCCTAATTCTGCAGTGACTTCAGGAATACACTCTCAAAAGGCAATATCTGTGGGTAATTTGCCTTTGAAAGAGCACATAGCTTATGCTGTTGGGTCTGGCGATCGGATATATTATTTGCCAAAGCTTCAAAGCTTATACTATTCTACTTATTTAAAAAGTCAATTTTGATACATAGCAATTATACCAATAATATGAAACGTTTATTAAGTCCTTATCAGGTACCACACATGCTCTAATATTTACAAACATGTGAGTTAAATCCTTATAAAACTCTGTAAAGTAGATTTAATAATTATCTATATTTGAATATTCTGTGCAGAAAAAAAAGCTTATTTGTAATCAAATAAGCATGTGTTCAGGCAACACATTCTCCTCTCTCTGGTCAATATTTGTACGACAAGGCAGTAGTGGTTGCATTTTTGGCTGCATAGGCCTTCACACTGTAAACCTTCACAATGGAGGCTCTCAAGAAGTGAAAAATAAAGTCCAATCACAAATAAAAAGAAAATATATACCAAGGGCACAAAATCCTTAAATTCTTTAAATATCTGGACAAAGATCAAAAGTAGGTTTTAAAAAATACCTACCTCTTTTTTACATGATTTGTAGACTGAATAGAAATTTCTAAGTGAAATTATGTGGTTTATACATGTATTTCTTAAGCAGGAGGTTATAAAATGATTCCAACTTAACTGTTTATGTTGTCTGCGTAGTTAAGCTAAAACAGTTGGTGCTAATGAAGCCAAGAGTTGTGAATTACACCTCCCACAAGGGATCTTAAACACAGAACCCACCTGAAAATGTTGGTTTAGAGCATATTTCTCAAAGTGTGCATCCAGTCCAACTCAGCTGAAAGTCTTGTGAAAGCAGAGACTACTGGGGCCACCCCCAGACTTTTGACTTGGTGGATCTGGGAACTGGCCTAAGAATTTACATTTCTAACAAGTTCCCCAGGGAACACTGATGATGCTGGTCCTTCAACTACATTTGGAGAACCCCTGCTTAAAGGACATAAATTACAGCCTGAGTCCAACCAGATGATGAAGAAATAGAAAACAATCTCGATTTTAAAACAAACCTGGAGGCACAAGACCATGCTTCAGAAATATCTGTGATGAAAACTATGAAATATTTGAACAGAATTAATGGCTTAATAGTCCTTAGATTTGGAACAGACCACTTCATTTAATTTTAAGCAAACATTTTTCTTCAAAGGACATTAATTTCAAAATGAGTTCATTAAAAGCAAGGTTTTCCTTTTCCTTCATTTTCTCACTTATATACAAAACAGTAACAAGTACGCAACATTAGGGAAAGTACTAATAAGTACTCAGTCATTAGGGAAATGCAAATCGAAACCACAATGAAGTACCAGTTCATCCCCACTTTGATGGCTATCATAAAAAACAAACAAAAAACAGGAATAAATGTTGACAAGGATCTGGAGAAGTGGGAACCCTGTACATTGTTGGTGGAAACGTAAAATGGTGCAGCCTCTGTGGAAAACAGTTTAGTGGTTCCTCAAAAAGTTAATCACAGAATTACCATGTGACTGCATAATACCACTCTTAGGTCTATTTCTAAAAGAACTCAAAACAGGTACTCAAAGATGTACATGTATGTGCATGTTCATAGCAGCATTATTCACAACAGACAAAAAGTGGAAACAGCCCAAATTTCCATTAACAGATGAATGGATAAAAAATCGTGGTATATACATACAATGGAATATTATTCAGCAATAAAAAATAGAGTACTTATACATGCTACAATGTGGATGAACCTCCAAAATATTATGCTAAGTCAAAGACGCCAGGCACAAAAGGTCATATACCATTTGATTCCCCTGTATGAAGTATCTAGTTCACAAATCCATAAAAACAGAAAGCAAGACTGATGGTTGTCAGGGAATAAGAAGAGGGGGAAATAGAGAGAAACTGCTTCATGCATACTGATGGAAATGTTTTGAAACTAAATATAGGCGATGATTGCATAACAATGTGAATATACTAAATGTTATTGAATTGACCATTTTAAAATGGTTAATTTGTTATGTGAATTTCACTTTAACAAATTTATGTAAAAACAGTAATGAGTATACAACAATGCCAAGACTCTAAGTGAATAAAATACTAAATATTTTCATAAGACTAAGCAAAATAATAAAAATGTGGGAAAATGTTCAACATCACTAATAATAAAAAGAAATGCCAAATAAAATAATGAGACTTAATTTTAAGCCTATTAAGATATCAACTTTTGGCCAGGCGCGGTGGCTCAAGCCTGTAATCCTAGCTCTTTGGGAGGCCGAGGTGGGCGGATCCTTTGAGCTCAGGAGTTCGAGACCAGCCTGAGCAAGAGCGAGACCCCATCTCTACTATAAACAGAAAGAAATTAATTGGCCAACTAATATATATAGAAAAAATTAGCGGGGCATGGTGGTGCATGCCTGTAGTCCCAGTTGCTTGGGAGGCTGAGGCAGCAGGACTGCTTGAGCCCAGGAGTTTGAGGTTGCTGTGAGCTAGGCTGACGCCAGGGCACTCACTCTAGCCTGGGCAATAAAGTGAGACTCTGTCTCAAAAAAAAAAAAAAGGTATCAACTTTTTGTTTTGCTTTGCTTTGTCTTGAGTGATGAAACTCAGTTCTGGTGAGGATGTGGGAAATAAGTTATTTTCATTTATTGCTGGTGACTCTGTAACCCGATACAATCCTTTTAAGAAACAATTTGGCAGTATTTGTTTTAAAAAATTAAAATGTTGATTTCATTTAACCTAGAAATGCTATTCTTGCATAGTGTTTTCTGAATCCTGCAGTAGTGTCTGCCCTTGACTATGAGCTTCTCAGAAGCAGCAACCCTGCCCTGTTCTTTTCTGTCTCTTCTAGCACAAAGTCCACCTCATATATAGTCAGCACTCAGCCAACTGAATTGGAAGAAGATTAGGAAGGAAGATAGTAATAAAAAATAACTATATCATGGAAGGATTGTAATTTATTCTTTTAAAATTTTCAATTTATATAGATGTAATAGTAAATGCATTTACTCAAATACAACATGAAGGCTTATATTGAGGTGTTAGTTGATAAATATGTTCCCTGACAATGGAAACAGGACAGCAAAAAATCTTTTAATATTGCATCAAAATATTTGGTCTTGTGATTTATTTTTGTTATAATTACATTATATATCATAATGAACAGCTTAATAAAAAACAGTTTCTATGTTACAAAGATGTAACAATTTATCTCAGGTGTTTCAATAATTCAGTGGTTTGGTTTTTTTAAGTATTCTTATTGCACAGAAGAAAACAGAGCAGGCAAACAAACACTTTAACCTCAACCTCTTTTCTCTCTTAAGTGCCAAAGAAATGTTTGCTCATTGGATTATTTGGTTTTGAAAAAAAGTTTGAAAATTTAAGTGGCTATGCCAGCAAAAAGGTAAGAATGTTTCGAGAGAGAAGAGAACTCAAAGGATCATTGTCCAAACAAATACACAAAAATCCACCAAGGCTACCTCATTCTCCAACCTGTAGTTCAACAACACATAGCCAGTCAATTTCATTTTGGGTAATAATTGTTGAAGGACAAAGACTGAAAGAGGCTTGAGTTATCTACTCTGGAGAATGTGCTCCAGTCAAAAAAAAAGAAAAGAAAAAAGAAATGGCACATGGCACACCTGTCTGAACGAACAGAACCTCATTATACTCAACATCTCTTTTTAAAAGGGTAATTAAATGATTAAAAGGAACCTATATTACTTATCAAAACTTAAGGAACTGAGTGGATTTTTTTAAATCACTATAACCTTACTACGTAGGAAAAATTCCAGTTAACAATATGTTTCATTCTAGGTTATGTTTTTAAAATAAATATTTATACACATGTATATATAATGTTATGTACCTTTTGACAGGATTGGTATCAATCCTATTTTGGGTCCTGCCTTGAAAAAATACACACTTTATACAGTTAATACATTCTTATTTATGAAGAATATATAAAATAACAGGATAAACTATTATTAAAGTCTTTCTTTCAATTTCCTACAGAGTGATATCTATTCCAATATTTTGGCATTTTTCAGTCCATTTATAAATTTATATATAGTTAACCTTTGAATAATATGGGGATTAGAGGAGCTTATCCCTGTACAGTTGAAAATCCAATTATAACATTTAACTCCCCCAAAACTTAACTAGTACTAATAGCCTACTGTTGACTGGAAGTCTTACTGGCAAGATAAAGAGTAGATTAACACTTTTTTTTATATTATATATATTATATACTGTATTTTTTTCTCCCTCACAATCAGCTGGGATATATACTGTATTCTTACAATAAAGTAAGCTAGACAAAAGAAAATGTGATTAAGAAAATCATAAGGAAAATACATTTACTATACTGTACTGTATTCATCAATACCATAAGTTTGCAATGTCTGTTTACATACAGATCAATTGTCTACCTGAAATGCCAGTACATGCAGCTGCAGACCTCAATCTACGGTACCTATCAAGCAATTCAACTTTTTCTTGTAATGTCATGACTTTTCTCCACTTCTTGGAAGTACTTCCAGCATCACTAGTGGCATTTCATATGGGTCTCACGTTGTTATTCAATGTTTACAATACTGCATGAAACACAATGGAAAATACACATAAATCATGAGATCACTTTTTACTTACTGCAATATGCAATTTACTGGAGAGACAAACTGCTCACACAGAGATCATTGGCATCACAAAGAGTTTTAAGCAGATACTCCAACACTTAAGCTCACCACAATAGCAACAGGAGGTGACTATGAAATTATAATAGTACAGTAAGTACTACAGTTAATTTATGCAGTCATGATTTAATACTGTATCTTTATGTTTGTTTACATTTTTCTCAACTGCACATGGTGGCCACGTAAAGTAAGGGTTTCTGTGCATAAGTTTTGATAAATTTTAATTTTATATTAGATTTGTATCTATTTTATGTTAGCAAATGATAAAATAGGCTAGTATCTACATATATTTCATCCATTCATGCCATACCTAACTTTTCCCTAATTTCTTCAGTATTTCTAGGATACATGATTCATCTGCAAGTTTTTACAAATTGTGACTAATCTCCAAAAAATTATCTGATATGTTTATTGAAAAAAATCTGCATATAAGTGGACCCATTCTATTCAAACTCATGTTGTTCAAGGGTCAGCTGTATTTTTAGAAAACATACAGGCTCATATGATGTGCATTTTCTGACTTTACTCAGTACAAAATAAGTCAGAAATCTTTTAATTAGCATACATATAGGATAACCAGTTAGGACATAAAAGCTAGGTGCTGTATCTTCCTTACACCAAAATTAATTCCAGATAAATCAAGAGTTATATGTGAAATAATGAAACTGCCTATGAAACCTACTAGAAGAAAAGATGTACAAGATTTCAAGGCTTCTAGGTACTATTCCTTAACTCAGTGTTTCAAATTACAGTCCTTTAATAACGCATGCCATTGAAAATAAATATAGTGAAAACAAAATCATACTATAAAATTTTAGCACAATTGCTGGCCAAGGCTTTGAGCTTGTGGTTTTGTTCTCTGTTTGCTGTTGAAGGGGCAATTAGTAAGTATTAGAAAGATATTAACGACTTTTAGCACCAAAGAGACTTTCTCCTTGATCTAATCAGAAGAACTGAAAGAAAAGTAATGAAAAAAAATGTATGATGAAAAGTTGTTTACTACAGTATGCCTGTTCCACTATGCCTACCTTGGGAAACATGATCCAGCCAATGGAAGACTACATCAGGGAACAGCATAATTAGGATAAATTTTAATTTGATCTAACAGTGATTTGCTGAACAGACTACAGCAGTGGTTGTCAAAGTGTGGTCCCCAAATCAGCAACATCAGCATTACCTGGTAACTTGTTAGAAATGCAAATTATCTAGTTCCTCTTCCAGAACTACTAAATCAGAAACTCAGAGGGTGGGGCCCTGCAATTTGCTTTAACAATCTCTCTTCATGACTCTGAGGCCTGCTACGTTCGGGAGCTGCTGGATTGGACAGAGGCTGAAACAGACCTCCTTTTTCCATTCTACCGCCAGGGTAACAAGTGACCACAACTGTGGAGGAGAAAGGCAATCCACAACACGGCAGTGGTGAGGGCTGCTGCACAGGAAATAACAATAGGACTTGAGGCTGCCTAGTTATTGGGCCATGGAGGAGAGAAGGCTCCTAGTAAAAGTAAAGAGTTTCCAGTCCTTGGATGTTTAAAAGCAGAAAATGAACAATGAAAAGTTGGGGGTGTTATTGAAACGAGGCACTCCCTGAACATAGAAGAGGTAACAGAGAGAGTCTACAATTCCATGATTTGGTAGTTTCTAAAGAGTATAATGGTATCAGCATGGGGAGGCAAAATCATCAGAAATAATTAAATTTAAGATACACTGTGTTTGAGGTGCCAATATGGGCTAAAACTTCCACAGATGATGGATGAGATTAATAAACAAGACAAGGCTTTGGAATGTGCCCACATTTATGTGACAAGAGGAGATAACAGTAAGAAGAATGCTGAGAAAACTAACTCCAACTGGTGGAGGGGAAAAAAATCCTACTTCAGTCCCTAGTCTCTTCATTTCTGCCAGCAGAGAGTAATAAGAAGAAAAACAACAACAACAAACTAACATTCCATTCATTCGTTCATCAGGTCATCAAATATTTACTGATGCTTCTTTCTTATCATCAAATATTTTCATCAAATATTTTCATCAAATATTTACTGATGCTTCTTTCTTTCTTTTAAATATGCTTCTTTCACGCACTGGGATATATGAGATACGTTAAGTATAGTTCTAGTCCTCGAGCAGTTTTTCTACAACCAATGACTGTCCTCCAGGTGGTAGATAGTTGCATCATGGAAAATGCTACCACAGCGGCATCGACATGTTTGCTTTGGAAAGAAGTTAACTGTGCGTCCTTGTTGCATCATCAGAAAATTACTCAATTAAACCAGTGAGGTAGTTCTTCTGACAGTGGAAATCGGTAGGAGTTCAGGTGAGCACAAAGTAATCCTCATACCACCACTACAACGTTAGAATCCCTGATAAAACACTCATTTTTCTTCCTTAAGATCCAAAGACTCCCTATTTGCTAAAGGGAAAGTAATCTTTAGAGGCAAGGCACCCAGCTGGCCCAGAGCCCACGCCTGCAGCCTCCTTTTCCTGCACTAGGTCCACAGTAACCACCTACATCCTCCTACCATCCCGACACAGGAAGGCTTCCTGGCCTAGGCAGTAATCACTCACACTGAAATCTAATCACCCCAAACCCATTTTTTAAAAATGTATTACTGAAGTCTAATTTTCTATGCCATAAAATTTTCCCATTATAAGTATATAAATTGGTAACTTTTAGTAAGTTTATATAGTTAAGACCACCACAGAGTCCGAGTTGAGCACATTCCTACCACCCTCGTAGCTACCTGCACTCACTCTCCACCCCTCCCTCTCGCCAGGCAACCACTAATTTACCTTCTGTCTCTATAGATTTGTCTTTTCTGGAATTTCATGTAATGAAATCATATAATTTGTGGTTTCTTGTGTCTGGCTTCTTTAATTTAGCATGATGTTTCTGGGGTATGTAACATTATTGCATTTATTCAGAACTCATTCCTTTTTGTTGCTGAATAGTATTCCACTCCATGGATATACCACATTTTGTGTATCCATTTGCCAGTATATAGATACATGTATTGTTTCCACTTCTAGCTATTATGAATAATGTTGCTATGAACATTTGCATTCCAGACTAGCTTTTGAGAGGGTTTCAATTAGACTTCAAGCTTGGTGGGCTGGGACAGGTTTCGGAACATTAACTCATGTTCTGGCATGGTGTTCTACAAACACGAAACATCCCAGAAGCAAGCAAGCACAGCTAGTACCAACAAGATACCCTCATTAACACCAGAAGCTCATAGGACACGATGGCAAAGGGTAAAAATGCTATACTGCTTCAGAGCTCAGAAACAGAACATCTGCACTGCAGATGCCTACGCCACCAACTACTAAAAAATCTACTCAAAATTGAACCCAGGAGAGGTCAAGGAAAAACCGTCTGCCTGATGTATAGGGAGCAAAACATCCTTTTATACTGTAGTTCCCTCTACCCAGATCATCTTCTTTCCCTCTACTTTTCCACCATCCTGACCCTTTCTCAGTTTCATACTTAACAGTTGTCCTCTAAGGTTCAATTTACTGAAAAATTAACTTAAACATCATCTTCTCAGGGAAGCCATCGTATTCCTGAGGCTGTCACTATTCAGCGACATTGTACAATCTTTGAAAACATTTTCCCATTCAAATATTTCACTGTTTACATTTTTCAGTTTACTTGTCTGTTTTGATCACCAGGTTCCTACTGGTTTTCCACCTCTGTATGCCAAGCACACAGCATGGTATGTAGTGCTCAACAGATGTTTATTAGAGAAAACAATGAGTGAGTGATTTCCAGCTGGACTGAGAGATCCAGACTTACTAGAGACAGTATCTACCTGATAATCCCATGGGGCGCTTAATAGCTACACCAAATGTAATGCATGTAAAACAACTCGATTTCCCCCTGCATGAACACCTCCCCCAACCCCACTCCTCTCCCAGATGACCCCATCAAGGAAAATGGCACATCATCAAGCCAGAGGCTCAAGTCACAATCTGGGCAGTGTCCTCCTTGCTGCCTGCCTCTGTCTCCCGTCCAGCAGTCAATGCATAAAGTCCTGCAGGTTCACCTCCAGGACACGACCCCAATCCACACACTTCCCTTCTCCATCACCGCCTCTCTGGTGCAAGCTACTAGCATCTCCTGCCTGGATTAACTCCTAACTGGCTGCTATGTTTCCACTCCTGTCCCTCCGTAATCTATTCTCTTAGTAAGTACTAAGCCTTGATGATCTGTGGGGAAGTATCTGATGCTTCACTTCCATTCTCCTGATTTTTACTTTTTTATAGTCTATGGCTATTATTACATTTAGAGACAAAGCAAAGAATTTCATAATAAATTTTAAAATGTCCATAATATAAATTTGGTGTTGTTAAAGGAGGTCCCAACTTTGTCAATCTTGCCTGGATAAACGCACGAAGAAAGTTATGTTGGTTTGACTGCATGAATGTTGCATTCCTGCCAGATATAACCGAACAAATTTCTTAATGTAATAGCGCTGCTGTTAACGGAGCCTGGTCTTTCACTGAGAGATCTCCAAATAATTGACTCAAATGGAGTTATCTAGCATTTGGCTCTCAGTGATCTTCCAGGGGCCCAAAGTGGGGAAGAAACTCTTCGTGCAGGCCGTCTAGAATGGGAAGACCATGGAGGCAACTGACCAGATTACTGAACAATTAAAACCAAGTCTGACTGCTTCCAAAGAAAGCTCTGAGAAGGTAAATGAGTCAGTCAATCTCGGTGAACCTGCAGCTTCTCATGCCAGAGAAAATGCACATGCTGGAAAGCATGCTTAACCTTTCAAAGATAACCATTTAGAGACATGCAAAAAATGTATGCCTACATTCATAAATGTGACGCTGGTTTTTTTGTTGTAACATCAGCTAAGGCTTTTCAAGCTTAGATACGAGTCTTGATCACAGCCAGTTTCTACAGAATGTCTGTTCACATATATTATATATAATGCCTTCATGAAAAAGAGGAAACACCCTTCTTATTTAGCCTTTCTTGAACCTTGTTGAACATCAAAGGAGTATAACAAATATTTAAAGCTTCTGACTAAGGGCCCTACAACTTCCCTCTTCAATTTCTTTGTATTAAATTATTTTCTATTAAATTTACAAAGGTTGTATTTTAATTTATTAACATAAGAATCTAATTTTACTCTTTTGTGATATATGTATATTTGACCAAGACAAACTGGAATTTTTCTAAACACATTTTAAGTGACCAAATGATTTATTTCATAGATCATGCACAATCCTCAGCCTCAGATTTATTATTTTCATTATTATTTTACGTACTTTATTCTTTAGTTAACTTGATGTAATATGGGCAAGGGGACGTGTGTTGTGGAAGTCACCGAGATTTACAGTTTACTTATAACCTCAGCAGAGCTAATACATGAGTCTGAGCAGTCACTGCCTATCATATCACACGGTTTATTTCTTTAATGCTATTATCATGTCTGAGTTTATCTTCTTTATTGGTATAGTCCTCCTTCCTACCTCCCCATGACTTGTTTTGTATACCACTGTAGCTCCTAGGGGCAAGAACAACATGTGGTGCTCATTCAACTTGTGTTCGATGCATCTACTTTCTGCTGATCACCCCCACCTGTACTGACATCCCCATCAACACACACTATGTCACCCTCAGGGTACGAGGCCTCCGCAAGTATTTGTTCTGCACAATTGAAAAACTTCATCCTGGCCCTGAATACAACTAACACACAAAATGAACGAAGAGCACATTTTTTTAAGCTCGAGGGTTGGAATTTCAAGAATCAAATAACAGAAAACTAAGAAGTGTTCCTAAGCAGCAGAATGGTGCTAAAATGCTGCTACTTCACACCCAGCGTTTGCTTTGCTATTTAAATATGTGATTGAATTTTTATGACTTACAGGGAGACTTTCTTTGGTGGTATTTCCTTGTGCTCTCTAGCCTCTATTTTCCTCTGGCATAGCACCAGATCCTCCAAGCACTAAAAATTAGACATATGGAATGTCAGGAATGTCTGATAACTATACTAACTTCGGAGATTAGCCCTTAGTCATAAACAAAAATGCATGCCCTTTGAGCTTAGACTCACATTCAATTTGAAGCAAACAAAAGTCATGAGGCTGAATGCTGGCAAAGTATGCAAGGTGAGGTGGGGTGGGGTGGGCTGGGAAAACTCTAAATATAGTTCTTTATCACAGCGAAAATAAATACTGCTTCTTTATTTTAAATATTAATAAACTGAATGTGCAAAGCATAGCTTGGCTAAGTTTTAGATTAGTAGCACTTGAGTTAGAAAAACGAATCATTAAAATAACTTTATAAAATTTTGTTCCCACATGCTTTCACTAACATCACCTTATCAGGGTCTTATCTTTAGTTATTTACCCAGTTCCATAGGTGCAAATATTGTCCAAGATTAATTAGAAGCAAAAAACAAAAGCTTTGAGGCATTTTTCTAGTCCAAAAGAGAAATAACCACCAGTTGCGCATGTTTATTTCAACTGGATCCCAATTTTTAATGGAAAAAAAGTTATAAAAGAATTTTTGAAACTGTGTAATTTAAATATAATAGATGTTAGATGATATTATGAAACTTTTTTTTAAAGTTCTACAGGTATGACCATGATATTACAGTGTAAGATAATATTTTTGTCCTTGGGAAATGTATGTTGAACTATTTAGGAGTAAAGACTCACAATATCTGTAACTTACCTTCAAATATTACAGGCAAAGAGAAACTACAGATATATCTACCTTATACATACCTTATATATTTGGAGACTATTACACACACACATATATAAAGTGAAAGGGTGGAGGAGATAAAGAAAAATATGGCAAAAAGCTAACTGTTAGATCTAAGTGGAGGATATATACAATGGTGTTCATTCTATTGTTTTCATTTTTTCATGTGTTTGAAAATTTTCATAATAAAAACTTGGGAGGGAAAAAATCCATTATTAAGGAATGTCCAGTTATTACAGTATATGTACTTACCTACATTCTCACTAGAAAATAGTAGAGAGGGGATTTTTAAAAAGACGTAAACACAAAAGGACAAAGGGCAGATCCGTAGACAAGAACAAAAAAATTTGGGGCAGTGGAAAGCAAATGGCAGAGTGACCTAGAAAACGTAGGTCAGCCAGACACAGCCCAGAAGCCTGATGTGACTCAGGACTCCCAGCACCAGGGACGTCCGAGTGTATGACCATGGAAGACTCGCAGTAGGTCTGTTAAGACGCAGTCAGCCCCCAGCCTGCCTCCACCCAGCCTGGGCAGAAACTGAGGGCTGTCCTCTAGAGAGACACAATCAGAGGGACTGGAGACTTCCAGGCAGCTGGCACTGCTGAAAGGAGAAGAGCCTTCCTTTTTCAGCCCCGGGGAAAGGAGCATGCACACACTGAATAGTAAGCCGCCCAGGCCCCCTTTCCATTACTCAGTTTGCAGAATCCGAGGAGCTGGGCTTACATTTGCCAGGTTGGTGATTGGAGGAGTTTTTCCTGGGAGAACTAACCAGACCGAGCAAAAAGATCTGCCGGCATTAACGTCTGGAGTGCCCTAATAGAGAGGCTGAGCCAGACCACTACCATGCAACTTAGCCCCACCCCTAGTAAAAGGCTTTTTGTGTCTCATTCTTAAATATAACTGATAGCTGCCTTGGCCAGGACAGGCTAGGCGATGCTGCAATAAAAAACAATACCAAAGTCTTAGTGGCTAAACACAACAAACATTTATTTCCCACTCAAGCCAAGTCCAAAGTGGTTCTGGAGGACTCCCCAAGCAGCAGGCCTCCACAGTGCAGCATTCCCCCACAGTGCAGCATTCCCGACTGCATCTCCAGTGCTCATGGCACCTCCATCTCAACACGTCAATCACCCAGGCAGGGGAGGCATGAATATCACTTCGTTTCACAATCCACTGCCCAAAACAAGTCACGTGGAAGCACAGAACTTAATCTTCTACACGTGCCTGGAAGGAGTAAAGAACCAGAATGGTTGGTATTAGTTACATCTAACCCAAAAGCTAAGAGCACTAGTACCCTGACATGAAAGCAGAAACTAATACAAGCAAAAAAAAAAAAAAAAAAGAAAGAAAAGAAAATGAGGTTATTCAATGAATAAAAGAAAACTTCGATTTTCTTTGGAGAAATTGAAGAAAATTTCAAAATTTCAATTAGCAATTTCAGAGAGAGATAACAGAAGAGGTTACTACCAAAATAGAAATATTTAGAGAAAAGAATTTTAAAACTCCTGGAAATGAATATGATGGCAGAAATGAGCCCATCTATTATTGAAGCCAAAAGATGAAGTTAAGAAAATTTCCCAAAGAGTAAGACAAACAGAAGGGAAAAGACAGGAAAAGTGAACAACCAGTCTATGAGGTCTAAAATCTGACTAGTATGAGTTCTAAAGAGGGAGAACAAAGTAAATATGAGGGGGAAAATATTATCAAAGAACTGGTACAAGAAATTTCTCTGTACTGAATGATCATGGTTTCCTGATTATATATGGTCCACCCAGCACAATGGTTAAAAAAACAACTACATGAGAGCCCAATACTGTAAAATTTTGGAACATGAAGGCAAAGACAAAAGCCTAAAAGCTTCAGAGGAATCAGATCACAAAAAAAAAAAAAAAAAAAATTTAAGCCCAGGAAAAAGGCGTCAGACTTCTCAAACACAACACTGGAAGCTATAAATCAGTAGAGCAATATCATCAAATTTTTACTACAAATTATTTCCAAACTGGAATTATATCCCTGGCTAAAACATCAACAAGGTATGAGAGTAGAATAATGGCATTTGCTGAGATGCAAAGGCTCAACAAATCTAACTCCTATGCTCCCTTTCTAACACAACTCAACCAAAAGAGAGAATGAACCAAGAAAATTGGAAGGCACGGGATCCAGAAAATAGAGAACCCAACACAGGAAAATGACAAACGAAACCTGCAAGACGGCAGTAAACGGAGATTCTAGGATGACAGCATGCAGCAGTTACAGTGATTAACCAGGCCAAACTGAAGACTAAGAATGGAAGACGCAGGAGGGTTCAAACTAACAGAATACCTGGTTTGTGTGAAGGTACTGAAAGGAGATTTATATTAATAATCATAGCAGCAAATTGGTGACAGGAATATAGAGAAGTAAGCCAATGGAAACAAGAGGCAATTATTAACTGCACAGAAAATAAAAGGAAATGCAATCATCGTACACTAGATTGGTCATCCATGAATAATACTTACATAGTCATAAAAATGTAAACATTGACTACTGACTTCTTTACAAGGTGATACAACACACCAAGAAGATAAGGGGAGCGGGGTGTGTGTTCACGGGGAAGGTAGAGTAACAGAGCAGAATCCTCTCCCATAGCGGGAAGTCAGTTCTCAAAATCTAAAGCTGAAAAATCAAATAAATATGTTATTTGAAAACACAGTGGTAAATGCCAGAAGAAACCGTTAAATATGTAAATGTGGTCAACTCTGGGAAGAGCAGTGGGTCAGGGGACTGCTGTTTTTGCCTTGGGAACCTAGTCATGTGTTTGTTAATCATTCACAGATGTAACTTTGATTAACATAAAGTTTTAAAATCTCCCATTAAAAAAAAAAAATCTGCCATTAAGTTTCCAATTTTAATTTTAAAAGTCAGAAAACTTTCCCTACTGTCTCTAGTTAACTGATTTCAAATTTACCCCTAAAGAAATCTTGCCTAAATGTTTAAAGTTGTATTTGCTCAGATTATGTAAAGGATATTTTTCAGTACTCTAAATTAAAACACATGTAGAAAATATGAACATATCATCAATGTAATCCTTTACCATAAATTAAGTTTTAGAGAATCTTAATTAAAAATTTAAAATATATAAATATTACACCTTGGTCTTCTAGCTGTTATTTAGGAGCCTTTGTTACATTCAATACACTGTTAGGAGATACCAAATAACTATATGAAAAGCATTCTGTACAGTGTTAAAGTGCAACATAAATGCTTTTATTTTTATTTTTGAACCCTTGACCCTGCTCTCAGAGAGGCTATGGTCTAATTGGAAAGATAAGACATATGCAGAAATGTTTATAGCATAAAGCAGTTTGTGCTAGGAACCTGTTAACAGCACACAGAAGTAGTGGAGGCAGTGGATGAGAAAAGGCTTCCACATGGGCACATTTGAAATGGTAGCTGTCACCACAGGCTCTCGCCTTCTTTATTTTACAAAGCAGACGAATTAATTTGAAGCAATTATTCTTTTAAAAATCTCATAATATGATGACCATTTCTCTTCCCTGTTAGTTCTACCATGTTCTCAATAAATAGTATCAAAATCAATAGGAATGCAAAATCATGTCACATAAAGAATGTCTCCGCCTTTAGGCTCCACCTTCAGGAGCTGACGGCTCCCATACCACCCCTTGGCAATACCTGACAAGCCCCCAAACCTGCTCGCCCCTCAGCAGTGTTCTCATCCCCCACACCCAGGGGCTTCCCAGTGACTGTAACTCCAGGACCTGACAGCTGGAAGTCTGCCCAGGGAAGCCCCCGAAACTGCTGTCACATGTCTGAAGATCACACTCACATAAGGCTGTTGAATTTAGTTCTACACTCCGAGCCACAGTTAGGCTGGCCTGGTTATCGGGTCCCCTATTGTGATTTTAGCTGTCTGCCTCTCGAATCTAATGTTTTATGACAGATGATGGATCTAGGATGACCTACTATTTTCTACAGTGGAAATCATTCTCTGGCCAAGGGCACAGCAACTGTTAATCTAATCTTTTTGTCTTTTTAAGTTAATAAGCATCTGGAATATAAATCCTTTCAACATCATGTCTGCTATGGCCTTACATTCATTTTGCCCAACAAACCTACTATTCTCTAAGTAACTAAGTAATTCAAAAGCATAATCCTTTGAATTATACTTTTTTTTTTGAAGCTCAAATTAGTGTCCATCAGAAAGTATTGATGTTACAGCAACTTCTCCATTTAAGTATTAAATGTCTACCTGATTGTTTATATTAAAGTAAGCTAAAATCAGGTTTTCAAAAGTGCAAGGAAAAGATAATTTTACATGATAATACAATTATTAGAGATTTAGTAATTTACTGGTTTAAGAGAGGAAGTTGTAGCACTTTATTTAACACTTCTTTAAACCAGGTCTTGAATCTCCAAAATTACTTGCATCCTTTAACATAAAGACTGTATGATATAAACAACTTAGTTTGTATGCACAGAGATATTCACACCCCAATGCTTGGGTATACCATGGTCATTCCAAAATTGTAATTTACAGGGCCTCTCTGATGGCCACCCAAAAATATAATGATAAAAAAAACTTAAGTTAACTTTCTATAAAGGTATACAAAATATATAAACCATATTCGTTGGTCCTTCCTCAAACCTTAACAGCTTTATAATAACATATTTAATTTCAATGAGCATCAATAATGACTTAAGCATAATTATAAAATAAAGTTCTCACAAGCTAATTATTTGTAAGCTTGTACTTAAATGATCAATGTTGTTAACTTTGCCATTTCCAAATGTTTCAAAATACACAGATACAGACTTTGTTTATATACCACAAATTATGACATTTCATATTTAAAGACAGTTTTAAAAGCTCTTGTACTTCTCACATGCCATAATTTAAGCCCTATTTCACTACGTGAGAGTAGTGTCTGCTGTTCTTGTTTTTCTTTTTTGTCCATAACAGTTTCTATCACAACTAGCACGCGCTTTGACAATGGCACACAGGAAGGGAATAACTGTTGTCTCCCTTCTTGATGTCTGCTTTCTTCATAGAATTTCTAGGCACTAGACATTTTTAAAAATAAGCTTCAACATCCTTAAAGTAGATACCTTTGCTTTATCACAGCTAAGCCAAGACAAAGAGACAATGATGGGACCCAGACAAAATTACGTCACAAAGTCCCCAAATATGAAGTTGAATACCCACTGCACAAGAAATCAGAGTATCTAGGTTCTCACCTCATCTCTGCCAGTAACTTCCTGCGAGAGTTTTGACATTTAACACAATCTCTCTGATTGTCAGTTTTCTTCATCTATAAAACCACAGGGTTTAATTCAAAAATCCAAAGTCAACTGATGCTCTAAAACTTAATGATTTGTTAGGTTCTGTGATACTTCACTGCAGACTGTGGTAATTCATATCTTACTTTCCCACTGACTTAGAAATCTAAATGATCATTAATTAGCAATGGGTCCTAACAATTTTGTTTTAAACCCTTGTTGCCCCAAAATAGCCCTTTAGTATATCTGGCAGGAAATACAAGGATCTTTTTAAAATTAAAAAAACAAACAAACAAAAAAAACCAGTCACTTACAGGCTTCCATGGCCAACTACATAAATCCAAGGTATCTAGTCTGGCATTCAGGATACTCAAACTCTGACCTTGCCTAACATGGTGGCTCATACCTGTAATTCCAGCACTTTGGGAGGCCAAGGCAGAAGATCACTTGAGGCCAAGAGTTTGAGACCAGCCTGGACAACATAGTGAGACCTCATCTCTACAATAAGTTTAAAAATTAGCCGAGCATCATGGTTCATGCCTGTAATCCCAGCTACTTATGTAGCTGAGTTGGAGGATCGCTTGAGCCCAGGAGTTAGAGGTTACAGTGAGCTATGATCATAGCAGTGCTCTTCAGCCTAGGTGACAGAATGAGAACTTGTCCCTAATAAAAAATCTGACCTCAACTTACCTCCCAACCTTCATCTCCAATGATTCCGTTTCCTGTTCCCCAAACTACAAACTAAACATGTTTTTTCTAAGCACCCAAAGTGTTTCACTACCATGTTTTTTGTTTATGCTATTTATCTAGACTGTTCTGTATCTCCACAGGGTCAAATCTTACCTCATCCTCAAAGCTAGGAGGACAAGTTTGCTCATGTAAGGAGATGTTAACTGGTTGGGACACCAGGATACCAGGAGGAAAGTGCAGCTGACCCAAGCAGACTGGCACACATGATGCTCTACCCAAAGCCCAACTGAAATGCACACCTACTAGAAATAACCTATACCTCCCCTAAACCTCTCCTGCACTGTAATTTGTATATGCTTTCACTTATCATTACTACCATGTATTTGAGCTATGTGTATAAAAGGCTTTACTCTCCCCAACCAGTCTGAGTAATAAAATGATTCAGTATCATACTCCCCACAATGCCTAGCAAACAGTAGGTTCTTGATGAATATCTGATGAATGATTTCCTAGGTATATCTAACTCCGGTATATAAAATTAGATTCTCTCAAATCAGTACATGCCTTTGTAAAATCAACATCACAGTGCACACAAAGAAGAATCACACTCCTTGGCCACATTAAAGATCTATCTCCTTCAGCAATGCTCTACTGTTCGCAAACCACGATGGTTTGTCCTGATGTGAAACTTCCATGGCATTTCTGACAAATTCACACACGATGTCATCTAGGCTGGGACAGAAATCACATGGCCCAACCTCTTGGTGCCTTGGTAACATGTACATGTCTAGGCTCTGATACAAGATGTGCAGAACTCTGGGATTCCAATTTGTGGAAGATGCCTCATGAAAAGCATTTTTCTACCTCAGGAGAGCTTTAGACTTCAGGACAGAGAGTTGAAAGATTCCTTTTTATTCAACAAGGTTTTGACTACCCTGGATCCTAAAGTATTTTATCTCTATCTTTCTAAAGATATTGACTACTTTCCAGTTATACATTCCAGACACCTGGAGGTCTAGATCTGTGATCATTGATCTTTGTATCCTCCGGAGTACAGAGAATAACACACACCATACATACACAAGGAATACTGGTTGAATTAATTTTAAAAATCAATGAGTAAATGACTTGAGACTGTGCACCAACTGAAATAAGAATTCCCATAGCCCTGCAGAAGCATGCTTCAAATATTCACTGACTCGGGCCTGCTTCATTCATGTACTCCAATTCCGTAATGTGACAAAATCCTGTGAGGTAAATATAATGAGGCTCCATTTTACAAAATACCGTGATTCACAGAAATGAGGAACATTGTCCAGACTGAGCTGCCGACTGACAGAGCCAGTTCCTGAATCTAGACATTCTGCTGCCAGGACTATCTTAGTTCACACAAGAATACTGCAGTGAATTTGACAGACACGGCATTTATAAAAGGAAAATATTTACAAATCCGATGGCTATTCTCATCCCTGAATGCCACAGACAATTGGCCTAAATGCCTCGTCTAATTCTATCTCTTTCCTGAAAACAAGGAAGAAAAAAAAACCAAACTTTCATTAGCTGCTTCTTTCAGCCACTAGTACAGATGAACCTGGCTGTGTCTGGGGAGGACATAAATGATAGAAAAAAAAAATTTTACTATGCTACACACTTAGAAATAGTTTTAATTTTAAAGTCCCCATTACTAACACAAAATTCCAGTTTACTAAATTACATGTAGATACTAAAAGTCTCATAATACTAGAGTAGCACTATTCATCATAAGCACACATTAAAATATTGCTACATAAATGTATCAAGTTATTTTGGGGACAATATACATGAGGCACTTCATAATCTGGAAATTCCACCTGGAGATGGACTCTTTTACTAAAACAGAAAGTCTCATGAATTAAACAAAAGTATGTTTTTAAAACTCAAACACTCATTTTTTGTCCAAGTGTATTTCATCATTCCCCATTCAAATGCCACAATACAGGATTTGGAAGAAAAATTTAAAGTTGTACTTGGTGCCAGTTTTTAAGGTTCTTTCATTACCTATACAGTTTCTACATTCTTTGTAACAGTAATTAAATTTAAGCCTCAACAGGCTTCATTCCTATTTGCTGTGAGTCTGAAGGCATGAGAAGTATGTAGCATTTATATAACAGGAAATATCTAAAAGCATTCTACTGAGATTTCCTTCCCCCACACCCCCTTCCACACCCATTCCTTAAACTGCCTTCAAAAGGCCTGCTGTGTTCTTTAAAAATTAAACATTCGTTGCTAAAAGAAATAGTGTACCTACTCCTCGTTTGTTCAGACACCACATCTCCACTAAAGTGGCATTTAGCCTGGCTTAAATGGCTTCTCAAGCCTAGCACCTGACCCTTAATGCTCAAATATTTTAATGCCATGCAGGTCAAATATGCTTTTCTGTTGTTATCAGGGCAGAATTTAGGAGGAAAAGAAGAAAGCTTACCAACTCGGCTTTCCATTCTCCACATACCAAACCCTAATCGAGAGGCCCTTCCAAGGTCTGACGTGAATGTGGCCCCGACACTCTAAGCCACAAGAGGCCCTTTCACCCCTTTCTCCGCCCTCTCTCACCTACTCCCTGACCTATCCTCAAATCAACTTGGCCCAACCACGGTTTGAATTCCCATGGGCAGCTACCCAGTAAATACGACTCTGACGCAAACGGCATGTGAAATGTGCAGGCCCAGGAATGTTTGCCCGTGGTATGTTAGATGCAAAGGCTGTTAACACAGTGCTTAAATGAGTCCAAGATTTGTTAGTTATTAGCACCTCTGTGACAGCACGGAGTAACAGTGATTTGTTCCTCTGGTTTACTACATGTCGAAACTATGCCTTTTCTACAGGATACTACCAGTCATTAAAAAAAATCGTTATAATGGTAAGAATGTGGATGTCACCATACTGGAGGCTGTCACACGGAACACATGGAATGTGCCTGGCATCTTGAAAACATGTGCCCATGGCCCCAGAAGCCAATCAATGCCCAGGAACACCCAGGGGGCCTGGCTCCACTGAGGAGCCTCTTCCTAACAGGTAGGTCAGACAGGCCCAACCCCAGGCCAGGGCCCATACACACAAGAAAGGACTGACTTCTCTTGCTGGCTCCAAAGCCATACACATCACAAGGTTTTTCTCCAACAGTGTAGACTGGCTTAAGCACCTCCCAAGATAGTCCTAGTTTAACAAAAAAGAAAAAGAAAAAAGGTAGGATCACTAGCTTAGTTCTAATTTTTTTTGCCTTTTGAGTCTTCCAGTCTCAACTTCCAGTCTCTTCTTTCTGTGCTATTTCTTCAAAAAAAAAAAAAAAAAAAAAAATGTCAAATCACACAATGCCAAGAACACTGACCTGTATTAAGTCATAACATTTTCCAAGTAAAGTAATAAGGAGCTTAAGACCATGAATTTTACTAAATGAAATTAGAGCAGAAGGTGAGTCTCTTACATGGACCTTCTTAATTGCTGCTCACAGAAATTATTTTGTCCAAACTATAAGAGAGAATTTTAATTTCAGTTCCACTTTCTCATTATCTCCAAAAACTCTAAAAGTACCATTTTGTTAAATTGAGTCAATCCCAACTGAATAGAGTAATTTGGGGACTGGGCTCAATTGTCCGTAGGAACACTAATTTCATTTTATCTAAAATTAATATAACCTCGAACATTAAAACAAGCCACTCCCACTAATCTTGTCACCTTATTTGATGATTCAATTCTATCTATAATTATGTTATAAAATTACAAGGTACCCAATAGCTAGACTGCAAATCACTTTTGTATTATGACCTAGAAAATGCCCACCATCTCTCCACAAAATTGAAAACACCTAAATTAATTTTAATAATTTTGAGCACCAACCACATACAATAGCACAATCAAGACAAAGGGTACTTCCAAAGTAGTTTGCAATGACCAAAATGAAAAAGGTCATTTGACTTAGGTTAGGTGAAGTCAAACAACCAAAATGAAAAATAATAAAGGAAATAGAGACAGATCCTAATTTACACTAGGGTTATGCTCCAAAAGTGCACTTGTAACACAGCTGTTCAATGCTCACATTACTCAATTGGTTAGGCCCCCAAACCAGATTACAGAAGTCTGCTAACCTCACAGTTTACCTAAATAAAGTTCTCTGCATCCTCCCTATTAAATGATGAGCTTTTCACTGGAAGATCTGTTGTTCTGCTCTTACTAGCCCCGGCAGCTATGGCCTCTAGGCCTATTTTGGCGGTGAAAGAACAGATTTCCCAGCTCCTAGCCCCAATCCACTGACATGGTGACTCCTGCAGCCCAGGGCAGGGGCGAGCTGGGAATGTGGGGCGTAGACCAGAGAGTGAGGATAATCATTAGCACACATAGTACTATATGTCTCCCAAGATGCTTATTTTCTAATCTCTCTGCTGGGGGATAGGTCTACCTGCTTTCCTTTTAACTGTTACCACTTTTTCATATTTCCAGAGTTTTTCCCCTTGACAAGTTCACTGAAAAAAGTCTTACATCCATGCTTTACCTTCTTTTGTCCCTGATGCAAATCACTGTGATATCTTAAGGCTTTTTACTGCTAGACACTCATGTAAAAGGGCTCCTTCCTTTGAAGTCATCTCATCTCACCAAGGCACTATCGAGAAGAACAAAAATTGAACACAGGAAATAATGCTTCTTGGAACACAAAAGAAAGATGAATACATTTGAAAAAGCAAAGCCCTTGATAAGACCTTGGGATTGTGGATGTGACCACATACTCTAGAAACCACACACTCTAGAAACCACATAACCACTAAACTAGATTAACTAGACAAAGGAAAAGTGATAATGGTGCTACTGGAAGAGAAGGAGGGGCCCTTGCGGGACAGAAGGAAGGGGGTGAGCAGAGTTGAGTGACTGTAATGTAGTTTCTCTTGAGCCAGACAGCCTGAAGTTCCCACAAAAACAGCTGTCAAACATGCAGACCAGTACAGGGAAGATGAGGCAATGTCAGTAGGGGCAGTTGGAGAACAGGGAGCCACAGAGAATAATGGATAACATGCAATGGTTAATAAGAAATGCCAGTAAGAGCGTAAGAATATAGCTAGAAAAAGACAAAAAAAACCAGCTGATAATGGTTGCTGAAGGGAAGCGATGGCAATGAAAGGAAAATAACTTTTATTTTGTGTAAAGGCAGTCTTTGCTTTGCATGGTAGTGCTGCACCACAAAATGAATGTGCAAGTCAAAGCTGTATAGTGTGATATTAATAATTATGAGAAAAGGGTGCAATTTTTTCCATGACCCTTGAGAATTTTTATCAAAACATTAAAAACTCCGTATAAATGTACAAGAAAATGAAAAAATTGTAAAACATATTTAGTACACTGTAATTTAAAACATTGAGAATTAGTGGTTATTTCTTTGTAAAACACATATCGATAGTAGTTTGCCTTCTTTGTGTTGTATAATTTATGATACAGAGCATCTTTTCTATGCCTTGGCAAATTACAAACTCCTTTTTAAGTTTGGATTAGCTGTCAACGATTTTATCCTTTGTCCTTTCAATGTCATGAATTACCTCCAAGGATTCGTTTAAACTGAAGAGATTTATACCAACACTTCCTCTGGAACATCTTCATCCTTCCTCATTTAGGCTGAAAAATTTACCTTCACTAAGTTTCTATACCTACATAACTGGAGTCTCTCAAATGGTGGAACATTCACACGGTTCTAGTGAACTGTAGTTCCATATGAACTACAGTCATATGGCCCTTAATGATGGGGATCATTAGGAAATTTCATAGTTAAGTGAACATCTTAAAGTATACTGAGACAAACCTAGATGTTAGAGTAGGGGTCCTCAAACTTTTTAAACAGGGGGCCAGTTCACTGTCCCTCAGACCGCTGGAGGGCCAGACTATAGTTTTAAAAAAACTATGAACAAATTACTATGCACACTGCACATATCTTATTTTGAAGTAAAAAAATAAACGGGCAAAAACACCCACATGTGGCCCGCGGGCCGTAGTTTGAGGAAGCCTGTGTTAGAGCCTTCTACACACCTAGACTATATGGTATTGCCTATTGCTCCTAGGCTACAAACACTATAGGCAACTGTAACACAATGGGAAGTATTTGTGCATATAAACATAGAAAAGCTACAGTAAAAATATGGTATTATAATCTTACGGGACTATGGTCATATAAGTGGACTATTATGGACCAAAATGTCTTTATGCAGCACATGACTTATATTTCTTCTAAAACTCTATGTTCGATTCAAATCCTGCAAGGTTATTCGCACAGTGCAGTAAAAGATTCTGCCATATTGCATGTTACTCACTGCTACTTCCTGCTATGATGCTTGAGTATTTTTCTAATGCATGCTTTATGTCATATTTATTCCGAAATTCAGCTACAGAAATGTACAATCTCCCACATGTAGCATCAATAATCTGTCTGAAAGTACATCTAAGATAACATGCATTAAAAGTTTAAATAATTCCTTGGTTCATTGGCTGGATTAATGCATTTTGTGTTTGCAGTGAAAAGCAAATTTTCACATTTTTACTCAAGTCCTCAGTTTAATTGGGGTGACTTGGAGCATTATTCAATAGTAGTAGTTATGCTCTAAATGTTAAATTATTTTTCCCACCTCTGGTCAAAAACACAAATGAAACAAGTCTTGGAACAATGTTATTATAACTCATGATCTTTTATTTGCATGCCAAATGACTGGCTGAGATGCTTTTTCATGATTTTTTAATGTTCTAGGATTCTCAGACTGACAGATAAGCGTAAGTTTTAATTTAAAGCCATCTTTTGCATTGCCTAATAAAGAGTTATTCTGATAACTCCTTTCTAGGCTCTCTCAATCTCACATCTTCTGTGGCACTAGTTCCTGACCAAATTGCCTTACAACTTTTCTCATCAATATGAAATATCTGATGATCATCATCACCTGCCTTCACTAGTCCCTGGAGTCTGGATGCAAATTTCCCACCCTTATCTGTGCTAAAGCAAAGTTTGCACTAAATGCAGTTATGGTTAATATACTGTGGTGGCTGAAGTTTGAACCATGTTGCTGAGGAACTGCTGTCACTTAAATAAACCATTATAGGCCAGGCACAGTGGCTCACACCTGTAATCCTAGCACTCTGGGAGGCCAAGGCGGGCGGATGGCTAGAGGTCTGGAGTTCGAAACCAGCCTGAGCAAGAGTGAGACCCCATCTCTACTATAAATAGAAAGAAATTAATTGGCCAACTAATATATATAGAAAAAATTAGCCGGGCATGGTGGCGCGTGCCTGTAGTCCCAGCTACTTGGGAGGCTGAGGCAGGAGGACTGCTTGAGCCCAGGAGATCGAGGTTGCTGTGAGCTAGGCTGATGCCACAGCACTCACTCTAGCCTGGGCAACAAAGTGAGACTCTGTCTCAAATAAATAAATAAATAAACCATGATAACTGACATATGTGCACATCAGAATCATGTAAAGTGAGTACTGCCTTATTTCATTTCAATCTCTGCTTAAAAATTACTTTAGGCCAATTTAGGCTGAAGATTTTTAAATCTCATTGATTGGAAAAGCAGAAAGATCCCTAAACTGAGATCAAAGAGAGAGAAATTAATTATACAAATAAGGTAGATACAAAGAGAAGAGAAGATAAGAAAAGGAAGAGTTATAAAATTTTGCTTTGAAGTACACTGATTCACAAAATTAATTTATTTGGCCAAAGTTTCTTGAAAATAAGAACTTCTGTGAGAAGAATCTGAATGGCCGCAGTAATGGCAGATGTGCAAAGTCAAATCTCCCAACATAGTCTCCAAAAATATAAAAAGATAATTTTAAAAGGCAAGAAGAACAAGAAGAACCACATAAACCCATGCCCTCAGGATAACCAGAAGACTAGGGTAATTTCAATTACCAGACCTTAGAGAACTACTGTCAGTTATGCCCTAATGTTAGTTTTGAAAACGCAAAATTTGGTGTCCAAATGTAACTGATACATTACAGAACACTTTAAACAAAATGAGAATTTTGCATTTCTTTATGCACAGTTTTGTCTTCAAGAAACACTAGGTGAATAGAGAAAACTGTACCCAGCAGAACCAAGCTGGTAGGAATACACAACACACACACATACACATTGACATACGTGGCACAGTTCAAACATCTCCCAGCTACCTCAGTCCACCAGGGCAGTTACAAGCCACACTCAATAGGTATCTGGTGTTACAACTTTCCATCTGATTTCAGATAACACTCCCTCCAGCACTTCAAAATAAGGCACAAGCTACCATCCTTCCTATGCCTATTCCTGCAAGCAAACTTCATGTCTTTTCCAAGGTAAAGTGCCATATTTATTGGAGTACTTATGTATAACATCTCTAATGATTTAATATGGGTAAAATGGTGCCAATTTTTTTATTAGGTTCCTTTATTTTTTTTTAAATGTCTCACTGATATTTTTTGAGTGTTGTGCCTCACTATGGGCTGAACTGTCCCCCCAAAATTCATGTTTAAGTCTTAACCCCCTCAGAATGTGACCATATTTGGAAACAAGGCCTTCAAAGAGGCAATTAATGTCAAATAAGGTCATGTGGGTAGGCCTAATCCAGAATGACTGGCATCCATATGAGAAAAGGAATCAGAGCGCGGACCCACACGGAGGGAAGGCCATGTGAAGATGGGGGGGGGGGGGGAAGAGGCATCTGCAAGCCTAGGAGAGAGGCCTCAGAAGAAACCTACCCTGCTAGCACCTTGATCTGGACTTCCAGCCTCCAGGACTGTGAGAAAATACATTTCTGTTGTTTGCCACCCATCCTGTGCTACTTTGTTATGGCAGTTCTAGCAAACTGATAACACGGCCCAAACCCCATTTTCTCATAAGCCCTGTGGTTTTCATTGTGCAATTTTGCATAGTACAATGATTTTTAAGGATGCTTATGTTGCATGATAACAGAAGTGATTCTATATGTCATGGGTATTCCTAGAAAAACTGAATGGAAGAAATAAGGGGGTGTTCAATGTGGTCTTAAGGTTGATCTAAAACCACCACCTAAAAGACAAAATCCACCTAAATGTGAAAACACTAAGGGTGGGGGACGGGGGAGGTGCATCACAACACACTACAGGGAAGGAACTTAAAAGTACATCCAGAGCCCAGTGGGCGCCTGTAAGTCCCCATTACTCAGGAGGCTGAGGCAGGAAGGATTGTTTGAGCCCAGGAACTGGAAGCAGACTGAGCAACACGGTGAGACCCCATCTTTATTTAAAAATAAAAAAAGAAGGAAAAGTACATCTGGGACTCATAGACAGGAAAAGAGAGATACTCTTGGAAAACCACATGGTTAAGAGAAAAGAAGAGGTGGAAATTTAGAAAATGGCAAGAGAGAAAGAACTTCTTAAAAATTGAGTCTTCCCTCTCCCCTCATTCCCACGAAAGCAGTCGGTAAAGCGACCGCACTACAGGACACAGCCAGAAACCTGGCTGGCAGGCAGCCCTAAACAGAACACCAGAGTTAACGTCGCCAGTAATGGGACAGAGACATCATGTGCCCCCTGACATGATGTGTTAAAGGACACAAAATCTCTTCTAGGGTATTTCTACCAAAAATGCATAAGCTGGATCTAATGTTTAAATATCAAACACAAACTAAGGGACATTAAACCAAGTTAAATGGTCTGTATTCTTCAAAAATGTTAAATTTATGAAAGACAGACACTGTGAAACTAATCCAGATTAAAGGAGAATAAAAAGACATTACAACTGAATGTAAATAAAACAGGTACCCCTGAATTGTGGAGTGGACTGGGGGAAAAGGTCTTATAAAGAACAGTGGGTGACAATTCAGCACGACTTTAATAAATATATAGATCATTCTGCTGTGATCATGTAAGAGAATGTTGTCATTTTAGGGGTGAAGAGTATCATATCTACAATTTACTTTTAAATGGTTCAGAACAAAGATTAATGAGTATAAGGGAAGATAGGTTTGTGTGTGCGTGTGTGTGTGCGTGTGTGTGTGCGTACGCACGCACATGCGGGGGGGTGGGGAGGTGGGGAGAATGACAAGGCCAACATGGTAAAATGTTAACATTTGAGGAATCTGGGTGAAGGGTACACAGGGATTCTTTGTACTCTTTTTGCAACTATTCTGTAAGTATGAAACTATTTCCAAATAAGTTAAAAACAGGGAAACAAATTTTGCCTAGCCTTCCCATGTGTACTTTCTGATCAAATCCTTAATTCATTCACCGAGAACAAGGCCACTGCAGACTAGATAGGAGTATAAATAAAGAACAAAGAATACAAGGAAACTGGAAATTCAGAAATAACATTATATCACATCACTTTAAAATCTGAATTCAAAGACTAAAAAAAAAAAAATAATAAACTTGTAAAGCAATCAGACTCCATGATACAGGTTGAAAAACTCTGCTTTAAACCACCAACCCTGCCAGGTAAAGCAGGAAAAAGTTATTTCAGCTTCTCCTTACAGGATGTTCTTGGGTCAGGTGACTCTCAGTAGATTCTGTATTGGCAGGAGACACTCATATGCAGAGAAGGCCCACCTGAACAGTTGATATTACCATATATGACTTTTTAACAAGTACATCGTATTACATCAAAGTGCATGTAGTTCAAACAACTGCTCTCACAGGAGAGAAAAATGGAGTAACTCTTACATAATTTTATTCCAATACCAGCACTCCATGAAGGCGAGATCATCACCCACAGATTACAGTATTGTCCACCAATCACTCTGCCTTTCAATCTCTCCAGCAACACTCTTCCAGATTCTCCACTCTAAAATACCCCTTCCATGTCATCACTACTTTATCAAAACCCTTCAAAAGATATTTATAACATAAAGAATTGGGTTCAATTATCTTATCCTCAATATCCAAGACCTCCTACCATCTAGTCTTCAGCTTCTTTTCCAAACTTGTTCTTTAATCTCCCTTCTGCCAAAACTGGCCACCATTTTTACACTGACCCCTAGAACTTTCCCTGCTGTTCCTCAAAGACAGGCTTGGGGCCGGATGACTCCACAAAACCTGTCCTCACCACCTCAATCATCATTGTCTCCTTGGAAGATGTAGTAAATAGAACTTGCTGCAAATAAATAAGTAGTATGAAAGCCCTACCAAGTTCTAATTTTTCCTTTATGTTTGAATATCAATTATCTAACTTCTTCCCACCAATTTCCCTCATTCTTTTTATTGCTCTTTCTTTGCAGGTGCCTTCACACATGCTTATTCTGTAACACAATGGGATAATGCATCTTTGACAGCAAAGAGACATCAAAGGAACTTTAGTTCTTGAAGTTGCATAAAAGCAAAAACAGCGCTGGAAGAACTGATGTCTATGGTCTGAGAGAGGGGCCAGAGTCTAGGTCAGGCAGCAGAGTAGTTCTGAGCCCACCGCCCACTGGTGGGCATGGTGCTTCTAGCATACTGCCATTAGCAATGTAATGTATCTACCATCTTGGGCTCCACAGGCAGGAGTGGAAGGGAGTGGGAGTGGTTGGGAGAGACTGATAGTTAGCAAATAATGCCACCATGACATAAGAGTGAGTTTCATCCTAAACCAGTTCAAATTATTAAAAATCGTAACTGGATAAATACAAATTAATGAAATGTTGCCACATCTTCTAAATAGATAGAAATAGAGGTAGATTCTCTATGAAAGATATAACCATTGGGTTACAGAAACGGAGATCTGTTGATAAGTGCAGAAATCCAACATGGGAAATCTCAAGGCTGTGCCTTACCTTTCCTCCTCTAGTCAGGACAAGGGCTTTACGGTCATTCCAAGATATTCACTGAGGACCATGATTTTCAGAAATGGCATATAACCCAAACACAGTCTTCACAATTCAAGGTGATCACAGTGATAGCTAACACAGGTATCAAATCATCGAATCCTCATAATAGGCCTTTGAGCAAGGTACTTCTAAGACCCTCACTTTATAGATGAGGAAACTGAGGTCCAAAGAGATTAACTAACTTGTCCCAAATCATCTAACCATTGAAAAGCAGAGATTCTATTAATATCTCCAGAGTCCATACTTTCAACCGTGACAAAAATCGAAATGCATCCCCCCAAAATCCAATTAATTATGTATTCTAAAAATTAACTGAAAAGTATAATATTTTAAATGTATACTTTGGGGTTAATTTTTAATGTTTAATTATTTTAGTTATAAATATGAATTATAATGTCTTTTAAAACCAAAATGAAATAAACACAAATAGAACATTTTAGTAAAATGACTATGAAAAAATATCTGGTATATATATGACTCAGTCTTCGTATTTCTTTACCTGAGAGGCAGTGAGGACTAAGTCTAGGCTGTGAAACACTACTTGAATCAAAGCTAGTCCATTCTCCTTATATAAAAATAAAGAGTTTACTTTAAAATTTAATTTTTGAAATTATTTTGCTTTTAAATCTTAAAAAAAAATAAACCCAATACTGTATAATAATTTTAATGTGCCACAATGTAAACTTAGACTTTATTGTTTGATTTTGAGATTAAAATTGATGACCTTGGCCTCTGTGGTGACCTTGAACTCTGTATAAGATGGAGATCTCTTCACTAACCCACTGATGGCAAGAGAGAGGACCAGATGCTATTTAGTTTCATACAGTAAAATAAGCTTTACGCCTGTCAACAAACAGGCATAGATCCAAAAGTATCAGCAGCTCAAATGCAAAGGCACAGAGCCCACTCTTCTGAAAAAGTACTCAATGGTAGCAAGAAGATAACAACTAACAGCTTGCAGGCCAGGACCACTTGCTCCCTGTCCAAGTCAAGAACCAAGACACTGTCACGGGACACAAGCCTATCAAATGGCCCTTTCCAGGTATGTTCAACTTCTCAACTTCACACATGTCCCAGGGGAATCCCACAGCTACTAAGTCCCAGCACCCTAGAAGCCTCCCATGCACCCTGTACTACTAGATAACCAAGAAGCAAGTGAAGGTAAATCCCTCTTAACAGAAATATTCCAGCTAACAAACGAGTAAGAAATGACTGAATGAGATCATCATTTTGCACCCCCCTCCCAAATAATTCATGGATCTAGACACTGGGCATCAACGGCTGCTAACGTATCAAACATTGTGTGCTTTCAAAATGTTCATTCATACAAACATATCCTGAATTTGATCAAATCTCTAGATCTACTATCAATTTACAAGAAATACGGTATTGTGCAATGGGGATACCATCAGCAAAATAAAAAAAAAAAAAGGATGAGGAGAGAAGCCATGGATTAAAAATACTTAAAGACATTTTTGTTAAAAAGAAAGAAACAATCTACGGTGTTTGTAATTGTATCACCCAAGCATGTTTCCCTAAAGAAAAGAGCAAGGAAGTGATTACCATAAAGGTCAGAATAATTACTTTTATGAGAAAGGACTGTGAAAGGCTTCGGGGGTGGCTGGCAAGCTTCTAGTGCCCTGGCTAGTGTTAGAAGAGAATTTTTATGACAATTCATTAAGATACACTGCTTTGTCTCCTGTGGATTTCTGTATGTTTTCTTTTTTATAATAAAAAACAGCTAAAATAAGAGTGAGATTCTAAAGGTAATTCCAGATTATCCATTAAGCTAAGTGTGTGCAGAGCATGTAGAGCATCAGTAAATAAGGCCTCAATCTAACTCCTAAAAAATAATTTTGGAGTTAATGCTGCAAAAAAGGAATTGAAGAGGTCATTAGAGAAGAATCAGAACTCTGAGGAGGTCCTTACCTTCCTTTATTTAGTACTCTTTATTTTTAGCTATGTTGGAGGAACACACAATAATCTTGACAATATCTGGGGCCCTGAAAGGCTTACATCTGTCCTACCTTTTCTTGTGACTAAACCTCTCACCTTACTGTGGGGCTGAGAAGGCAGTTGAGCGGATCCATTGGTAACTGCTCATCCACCTGACTCATTCAGGACACCCTGGCTCAGGAGAGAGGAAGCTTATTCCAGGGATCCCTAGTTGAGTAAGAAAGTCATTGCTGCAAGGAGCTCAAATTTGGAAATAGAAGTTGCATAGAAATGTGGATAATTACTTTATAAGCTAAGAACTACCGCAAAGATAGAAGAAGCAATGATGTACCATGCTTCTCTGAAATCCTGAGCCTATTTATGTCATTTATGCAGTGCCGCCTCTGGAGAGGAAGGGAACCCTTTCTGATCTAAGCAGAGAAATGGACAAGGCACCAGGGAAAAACACAGAGTTCACTAAACATTAAGCTGGCTTAACAAGAAAATCAGCCATGGATCTCAATGTTCTTTATATAATATTCAAATGGGGAGGAAATATGCAAGCAGTATGATAATCTTAAATATATTTACTTAGTTAAAATCTAAGATCTAGATCTAATTTAAACAAAGTTAAACAGGCTTCTTAGTTCATTAAAATTCAGTATTCATTAGCAGTGATATAAATATGGGCCCAGATTAAATATCACCAGATTAATCCTTGCATAGTTTTTTTTTTTACAGTATTTTTAGTAGTGCTTTATATTAAAAAACAACAACAACAACAACACTGTTTTCCCAAGACAGGTATTTTTATATGAAGGGGAAAACATACATACCTAAAGTACTGTGGGAGAGCCATGATCTCACACACTACATGTATCTTTTGTACTCAGGGAGGTAAACCAGAGTTTAAGGGTGGTTTTATAAGGTTATAAGGTTCTTAAGGTTTTAAAGTGGAGCTATAATTTCACAAAGTTCTAAAATTTGTTATAACCTGCTTTTACTTTTTTTTAACTATTCAAAACAATAGGATTATTCAGATATGCATGGGCAAATATATACCTTACTGGAGAAAAATTCGTTTCACCTTATTGTTCTTACATTTGCTGAGATATGCTTTTATGTTTTGTCTTAATGTTTCAAAATACAGAACTTAGATAAATTGTGGGCAGCCCTTTGTTTTAATGTCACTCAAAATATTTTACGGCAAAATTTAAACTGAAATCCTAAATAAAACACATCAGAAATTTCCGTACCATTTCAGCTTGATCCTAAACTTTTAAAATTCCATCATTTTTCAACATTTCAATGATTTTCTATATTTTATGACATTTTTAAGCAAAAAAAAATTGAAAGGGTTTTACCAATTACATATCTCTGAAATTCACTGGGTATAACTGAACCATTTTAGAGAAAATAACGTTAAGAGTTACAATAAAGATTTGGCATTAACTCAAAAAACCAGTCATAATACAGATTAACTGTCTGGCTTTGGGCAAATTACTTAGCCTCTCTGAGCTTCAGAGCCCACAGCCTCAGAGAAAATAGAGATTATATGACTTTATGTTTGATGCTATACGTATATGTTAAGTGTGTTTTGACTGCACTGGCTCCCTTCCCAGACCAGAGCTGGTTTCTACCCTCCTGGTAGAGTCTTCTCCTGCTGACAATGTGGTAACTGTCATGGTCTCCATCCTCAGAGCTACCCTGTTACACAGACAAACATCTAGAAGGGCCTGGCATCCACCCAGACTGTACACACTCAAACCCCGTGATCCTTCCCCATCCTGTCCCAGAAAAGAAGTTCCAAGTATCATTCTGCAAATCTGTGGTGCCTGAGGCTTGAAGAACTCCCAAGCACTCGGAATTCCCTGCATCCCATTTTTAAGGCTTTTCCAACATGTTGCCCAAGGACGGTTTGATAAAACTAGCTGTTCTATTTACCATAACTAGGTCCACACCCACATCCCCCTTCCCTGCCCCAGCTGCAAGACAGTACTCTACCGAACCCCTTAAGTGAACACATTGCCAGCACCCCTGAGCGATTCATTACACTTTCCATCTTTTCAGACCCCTCTGCTTCAAGTCAAGATAAAGGGAGTTGCGCTCCTAACAAACACTCGAAACCAGAATTACAGTGGGCCCTGGCCTGAAATGTACAAACTAGGAGTTACTGGCTTGGACTGAGAGCGTTAGCCTGTTAGGGAAGACATTCCATCATCCATTTTGTGACTAATTTCCAGGTCCTGGCAATCCATATTCCTATATTCTTTTAACCTCTGGCACAGTGCCCTCTCAAAGTCCAGTTCTACCAATACCCAAAGCTGACAATTAGAAGGAAATCATGGTCCAATTTGTTTGACTACAAGGCCCCTTCTAGCACATGCTCACCAGTTCCATCAGAACCCTACTTGGAAGTCTGAGACACCACCCTGGCAATGAATTGGTCCAACTGCCTCTGAAAGATAAGTCACTTTCGACTCCTACCATGGTGGAGTCTGAGTTAGACACAAACCAAGACCTTCCCGCCATCAACAGGAGATACCCAATAAGGAGTTTATTCTACATATGTCACACTAAGTCCTTAAAGCAGACATATAAATCAAACCAAACTTCAAAACCTGGGGAACTGCATGTATCTCTGACAGTAAAGTCAGAGTAATGAACTCAAATATGAAAGGCAGACATGCCCCATAAACTACACAGGAAAATTAAGATGTTACAATGCAATGTGTATTTACAATGAATAGTGTTCCATGTATAAAAAATATCATTAAACAAATCTTGTCCTGCTAGCTATAAACAATTAGTATGAAAACAACTGAAACCAGAACCTCTTATTAGTAAGACATATCATGAATGAGTAATGACATCTGGGATCATACATTTTCTCTCTTCAAAAATTTCAATTAGTCCTGGCAGCCACGGACTTAATTATTACTTTCAAATATTAATTTTAACCTTCAAAAGAATGATTTAGCAATGCTCCAAGATTATGAAATTAATGCCAAGCACTTTTCTTTACCCTGGTACATTTTAGCACTTATCTCTTAACAAAATATTCTGTCAATTGGTAATTTTTTTCAATTTGCAATTGAAATTCCACAAGACACTTTACTAAACACTAACAGTTTCATAGTAAGCAATTATTATTTATTCAAGACAGATAGTCACATATCACCAAACTATTACTTTACATTATCTCTGAAACCATTTCCTTTCAATACATCTATGAACACCAGAGGAAAAGCCCTATGATTCACTAATGAAATGCCTGAAAAACCTGAAGATGCTTGAGAATAGTTTATTATAATTTCCTTCTTTACTTCTCTGTTTCCATTTCATATTCACTAGCAGTGTCGCCTTTCTGTTAAGAAAGAGTTCATGCTAGGAACATCAAACCATACAAAATCATCGCTTAACTTGAAATACGTACCCTTTTCAATTTTAGTAAGAATTTTAAATATATTTTATTGAATATTCTAGAAATAAAACAATTCTTGCCTTAAAATGTTTGTATATTATTAAAAATATATAAAACTAAAAAAGCGATCATCAGAGTTCACTACTTTACAGCTGGTTCCCAATTATCCAAACGAGGCTCATCTATACTTAACAGGACAGCATTAGCAAGCAAGCTGCATCTCTAGGCAACTCTAATCAATTAGTAATGACTTCCTGGAGAGGGCTGTTGGGAAGGAACCTGAGGAAGCAGCCAGCCATGACCGGAATGCAGGTGAGGAGTGCAGCGGCACGGGGCCACATCAATGCCAGCCCTGATGCACTTTGGGCACTTTTTTCTGGCAACATGTCAGTAAGTTTGGCTTTCTTCTGACCCCAGAGGCCATGCTTGAGTCACCTACGCCCACTATCAATAAATATTCAGAGACTGCCAAGTTAATCTTAATAATAATTCCATAAAACATAACTTAAAAGGAAAATTAGCCTGCAACAGTGAAGGTGGCATTATGAATTCCAAAGGTAAATAAAAGTGGTTTGGGAAAAAACGCTTCTTGCTACACCTTCCATCTGGTGATTCTCTTCTCATAGTGTCAGAATGAATTTCACCGTTCACTCTTGACAGGACACTGGATTTTCTTATGCTTCACTTTATATTGCTAGTTCTGGGAAGAAAGCTGCGTTTTCTTGGTTTTCACTTCATATATAATTTATGGGAGGAAGTGGAACATTTTTGTGTTTTGCTTTACAGGATACTGAACAGCAACACCACCCAGCCCACACCCCAATGCCCTCGGGGAACATTAGCTGCCGCTGAACTGCAGCCAGAGCTCACACCACATGGCTCTCTTCCAGGCCTCTCACACTGGGCAGAGCGTGCCTGGGGGCAAGGGTACTCCAATCCACAGAACAGGGCACAGCTCCCCGGACCACCATTTAAAACACTATTTCAACATTAAACTGGGCACAAATATATTATTTAAAAGAACACAAAATGGGCATGAATCTTTAGGAGAAAACAGAGATTACAAAGATATATTCCCTTTATGGAAGGCCCTACACACACACACGCACGCACCCACACACCCACCCCTTCTTGGGTTCAATTCTTTTCATTAAGAATACTGGGCCGGTGCGGTGGCTCAAGCCTGTAATCCTAGCTCTCTGGGAGGCCGAGGTGGGCGGATCGTTTGAGCTCAGGAGTTCGAGACCAGCCTGAGCAACAGCGAGACCCCATCTCTACTATAAATAGAAAGAAATTAATTGGCCAACTAATATATATAGAAAAAAAATTAGCCGGGCATGGTGGCACATGCCTGTAGTCCCAGCTACTTGGGAGGCTGAGGCAGGAGGATTGCTTGAGCCCAGGAGTTTGAGGTTGCTGTGAGCTAGGCTGACGCCACGGCACTCACTCTAGCCTGGGCAATAAAGTGAGACTCTGTCTCAAAAAAAAAAAAAAAAAAAAAGAATACTCTGGCGGGAAACACAACTTTACTCCATTAGTGTGCATAAACTGAGCAGTGACTCAAAATTTATCAGTTATCTTGATTTTAAAAGGGAAAGGGGTGACAAGGGCTGATCCTTATAATAATTTAGTTCCAACAAAAAAGTATATTTGCGTGGAAAAATTTTTATTGCAATTAAATTTGGACCACATCCACATTAACAACTGCAATATTTAACATTTATTGAGCATTTCCAGGCAATGCAACCCCAGAACCTGGGGGTGTCACCCTTTACGCTACTTGCCAAGAATATTTCAACTAGGGGACCTCTGTATTTGATATTATATCCCTCTGTCCAGAATGTTCTTCTCTCGGAGATTTCCCTGGCTCATGGCCACGCTCTCTTACCACTTTTCTAAAATACCACTCCACCCCACCAAGACCGCTATCTTCCATCACCTTACCTTTCTGTATTCTTCCTTCACAGCACACGAACACTGTGTGTGTTTACCAGCTAAGCACGTGTCCCCCCACTACAGTCTATACTACATGAAGGCAGGACCTTGCTCTGCCAAGCTCTTCACTACGGTATCCAAGCCTACAAGCAGTGTCTGGCATACAGCAGGATAAATAAATATTTGTCAAATGAATGCTAGACGAGATCTATTTATTTAGAAATGTATACAACACAAAGCTATCACGTATGATTCACGAAGCTATCAGAATTGCACGTCTACATGATATACACACAGCACACAGACGAACTCACAAGGTGTACATGCCTTATTTAGCAATACACCACCACGTACAGAAATGCTGAATACTTTTTTTTTTTTTTTTTTTTTTTTGAGATAGAGTCTCACTATATATTGCCTGAGCTAGAGTGCCGTGGCGTCAGCCTAGCTCACAGCAACCTCAAAGTCCTGGGCTCAAGCGATCCTTCTGCCTCAGGCTCCCGAGCAGTTGGGACGACAGGCGTGCGCCACCATGCCCGGCTAATTTTTTCTATATATTTTCAGTTGGCCAATTAATTTCTTTCTATTTTTAGTAGAGATGGGGTCTCGCTCTTGCTCAGGCTGGTGTGAACTCCTGACCTTGAGTGATCCACCCGCCTCGGCCTCCCAGAGAGCTAGGATTACAGGCGTGAGCCACCGTGCCCAGCCGGAAATGCTGAATACTTTTAAACAAGCCTTTGGGGTGACAGAAATGCGAACCTAACCACCTGGTAATAATTAAAACAAAAGTGATATTCACTAGAAGATACTAGAAAAACTATTTAGCTTAGAGGATGCTTTATTTGCCTCTTAGGGTGGTAGTGGGGTGCCATGGACTGAACTATGTTCCCACAAATATTTATATGTTGAAGCCCTAACTTCCTGTGCGATTGTATGTGAGACAGAATCTTTAGGAGGTAATTAAGGTTACATGAGGTCATGTAGGAAGACCCTGATCCAGCAGAATCGGTATCCTTATGTTAATATAAATAGACATCATGGATGTCATGCTGTCCCCACACCCCTGCCACGTGTGCACATGTGCAACAAAAGCCACACAGGAGACACAGCCAGAAGGCAGCCATCTGCAAGCCACGAAGGCGGACCTCACCAGAAACCTAATCTAACACCTTAATCTTGAACTTCTAGCCTCCAGAACTGTGAGGAAATAAATTTCTGTTGTTTAAGGCACCCAGTCTATGGCATTTTGTTATGGCAACCTGAACTAATACGTTGGGGGGTGGAATCAGATGATCCTTAACAGCCTTGAAATCCTTCAGAAACCCATTATTCATTCTTCTGTTCAACACTCCTGTTTGGTTCCCCACAAACCTGTCCACCCTCACGGAAGGAGCTATTTTAGTTAAAATTCTCCCACTTCAGTAAAAGAAGACAACAGTTCTGGAAAGGTTTTGTTGCTACTCTATGCCTTTCTAAGCCTCAGTAAAACTAGAAATGGGAGTACACCTAAGATTGTTGTATTAATCTATGGTAAGTGTTTAGAGCAAAGTGTGGCACAGAGTAAATGCTGTATAATATTGGCTACTACTATCAGGAGGCCAATTATCAAATTTTACTTCCAAAATAACACTATGCAGTGGGCTCGATTAGTACCCACATTTCAAGAAACTGTTAGTACCCACATTTCAGGAAACTGGGGCACAGAGCAGTCATGTGGCCATTAAACAGAGGAGATTTGAAATCAGGCAGTCTGACTCCGGGGTCCACGCTCTCAGCTCAGTGAACGGCCCAGAGTAATACTCAGTAAAGACTGTTGCTTTTATTACTAAGTCAATACTGTATTACTAAAGAAAGTAAAGGTGGGCACAAATCAGAAAGTAATTTACTTTTACTTTTCCGTGCTGTTCTTATAAGTTCTCATCTATCATTTTATCTAACAGTGAAACTACATTTCTATCTGCTTATTAAAAATAATGCCTCTTCACGTGCAGCGAATATAGTCATCCCAATATATTCTTGAAAGTATTGAAAAGTTCTAAGAGTTCACACTCATGACTCCTTTGTGAGTCAGTATCTTCTCCCTAACAACGGGGCAATTCTGTTTTTGTCTTTGTCTACTGGCAGGGTGGAGAGAGTACAAACACTCTCCCCTTGAAGCAGTGGTCTCCAGCATGAAAGCAGCATTGCAACAACTGTTTTAAAAAGAAGATTCCCATGTTCCGGCATCTAGAAATCCTGACTCAGTGGATGTTAGGCAAGGCACAGAAATCTCCTTTTAATCAGCAACCCGTATGATTCTGATGTAGGTCAGACCAAGGGCACAGTTTACAAAACACTCACTGTTTTAGAGGAATATTTGTTAAACATCTACCTTCCTCACCACTGTATACCCCTGAATAGTGCCTAATCCCTACAACACAATACACATTCACGCATGCAACAGCAAATATTTATTGAGCACTTATATATACCAGCAAAACAGCAATAGACAAAGTCCCTGTTCTCAGAACTGACATATTGTGGTGGGGAAGTGGTGTCACACAAACAAATATGTGAATGCGTGTATGTGTGTGTACACATGGTGTAATAAATTGTATCAGTTAGGGTAGGCTAGGTTAGTCTATGGCCACAAACAAGTTCACAATCTCAGTGGCTTAAATTAAAACAACAGACTTTGTTTCTTACTCAGCCTAATATACTCATCACCTGTCAACAGGGGGCTCTGTCCTTTGTGGTCACTCATGGACCTTGGCCAACAGAAAAGGGAAATAAAGGAGTACAGAATGACTCTAAGTAAGGCTTTGGCCTCATCTATTGGTGAAATGAAGTTGACATTTATTGAAAGCGAAAAGAACGAACCGGCGGTAGGGGGCAGATCGGGAGTTCATTTTTGGACATGTTATGGATGAGGGGCCTACTGGACATCGAAGCAGACTTGTCATGTAGGCCATCAGAGTCTGAAGTAGGGGCCAGCAGTATGAACTGAAGACTCCTGAGCACACAAGTGGAATTTAAATGAATGGGATCACCAAGGAGTGAGTGCTCTTATCCTGCTCACCCCACTCAAGTGGGAACAATGGCTGATTTCCAGTTTCCTGCTCCAGACTCCCAATGGACATGTGAATAAAGGGAGGAGGCAAAAGAGTCACCGCCGTCAGTCTAAAGTCTGAGGCTGCCTGAAGGACCAAGTGCCCAGACCAACTCTCCTGCTTAATACAACTAAATGTATCATTTATTTTTTTAAATCTTGCCTTTGTCTATGAGCTAGCAAGAAAATTATCTTAATAAGAACGTTCAGTAATCCTAGCTCTCTGGGAGGCCGAGGTGGGCGGATCGTTTGAGCTCAGGAGTTCGAGACCAGCCTGAGCAAGAGCGAGACCCCCGTCTCTACTATCAATAGAAAGAAATTAATTGGCCAACTAATATATATAGAAAAAATTAGCCGGGCATGGTGGCGCATGCCTGTAGTCCCAGCTACTCGGGAGGCTGAGGCAGTAGGATTGCTTGAGCCCAGGAGTTTGAGGTTGCTGTGAGCTAGGCTGACGCCAGGGCACTCACTCTAGCCTGGGCAATAAAGTGAGACTCTGTCTCAATAAAAAAAAAAGAACGTTCAGGCCATGAACTGAAAGAAACCAGTAACCAAAAAAGTAAATGGGGCCCTAAAACACACTTTCGCCAAATTATTGATAGGGTGTCTATCAAATTAGTGAGTTACAGAAGGAGTCAACAAACTTTTTAAATAAAGGGCCACAAAATAAATATTTTCAACTTTGCAGATCACGTGGTCTCTGTTGCAACTACTCTGTTGTTGAAACACAAAAACAGCCACAGGTAATACATAAAAGAATGGGTGTTACTGCGTTCCATTAAAACTTGATTTACAAAAAGAAGGCACTGGGTCAGACTGGGTCTGCAGACCACAGCTGGCTAACCCCGGGGCTGAGTTTTCCTGACTGGGGTCTAAGATCCCACTCAGAGTCTGACCAGTGTGAGGAATCTAGTAACAAAATCCTACCATTAAGCTCAGATGCCAAAGAGACTAGATCCCAATGATAAGGGTAAATTAATACTCATTCCCACCCTAGAACCCCAGGAGACTGCATGCAAAGAGCGCGCCAATCTGAAGCTCCAGCACAGTTATGGGGGAGGGGAACCTACCTCAAGAATTCATAAAAACAACACAACTTTCAGACAGATTTTGCAGCCAATTTTATACTATATGGTGGCTAAAACAGAGCAAAGGTAGGAATTAAAATGATTCCAGACTGGTAGAGCCCAAGAAAATACAAATACCTTCTGAAAGAACCTATCTTTTGCCAGCCCTCAAAGAATTACATACAAAGTTCTATTTAAAAAAGTAGCTCAGTTAAAAATCACTAAACAAGGAAACAGGTGTCATAAGCAAGAATCAAAGAAACAAGTCTGCATTATCAGACAACAATAAAAAAAGCAGGTAGAGTCTCATGCTGCGTATCATCATTTCAGTCAACCACAAACTATATGTACAATGGTGGTCCCATAAGATTATAATGGAGCTGAGAAATTCCCATCACCTACTGACATCTTGATGAGCCTGACCCTGCATAGGCTTAGGCTAATGTGTATGTTTGTGTCTTAGTTGTTAACAAAATTTTAAAAATAAAAAATTTTAAAGATAGAAAATTCTGCATGTAAAATATATGAGGTTCAGGTACAACATAGTTAATTATCTAATAAGTGTAATTTTTAAAGAGAACAGACCAAAATCTACTACGCTAAGCATCCCCTTTAAGAAGTTAAAAAAAATCAGTAAAAATCAACCCAAAGTATGGAAATAACAGGCACAGAAAATACTAAAACAGAAAGCAAATAAAAAGGATGAACAATGTCAGCGACAAAACTTAGTTCTTTGAAAGAATAAAATTGACTAACCTCTAACAAAAACAAACAAAAAAAAACATTGAAGGTAAGAATAGACAAAAACAGGAATGAGGAAGAGGGAGACATAATAATGACAGATACTGTACAGTGTAAACATACATGAGTTTATTATGAATCACTTTATGCTAACAAATTCGGACATACACATGAAATGAACAAATTCCTAAAAAATGAAACTACAAAGAGCAGAATCAAAAATTCACAGAAAACCTGAATAGTTTCATAAGCTTTAAAGAAACTGTATCAGTAGTTAAAATGCCACACCCATATGATTTTAAAAGCTTGTTCAACCAGTCAAGAAAGAAAGAAATATTACACCAACAAGCACAGAGTACAGAAAAAGTGAGCACATTCCTCAATTTTATCATGGTGCATAATCTTAATATCAAAACTTGACAAGAAAAAAATAAGGAAGGAAAGTTGTAACTCAAGCTCACTTAAGAACACAGATATAAAACACTTGGTATTATGATATAAATTTTAAAGCATTTTAATATATCTAAAACCAGAATACATCTTAACTATCTGTGGCATTTTATAATTATCATTAGCCACCTTTAAAAAAGAAAACTTAAAGGCCGGGCGCGGTGGCTCACGCCTGTAATCCTAGCACTCTGGGAGGCCGAGGCGGGTGGATAGCTCGAGGTCAGGAGTTCGAAACCAGCCTGAGCGAGACCCCGTCTCTACCAAAAATAGAAAGAAATTAATTGAGCAACTAAAAATATATAAACAAAAAATTAGCCAGGCATGGTGGCACATGCCTGTAGTCCCAGCTACTCGGGAGGCTGAGGCAGGAGGATTGCTTGAGCCCAGGAGTTTGAGGTTGCTGTGAGCGAGGTTGATGCCACGGCACTCACTCTAGCCGGGGCAACAAAGCGAGACTCTGTCTCAAAAAAAAAAAAAACAACTTAACATCCCTGAAATAGGGATGCATTTTAAATTTGAAGGAGATGATGATAAAGTATTGGTAAATCAAAGTCTAGCGAATGCAGTAATAACAATAATTCATGACCAATTTGAGTTTATCCCAAGAACACACTGGCTTAACATCAGAATATTAATATATTTAATATAACTTGTGCCATTCACAGAAAAAAAATCATTTGATTATCTCAAAGGAAATGGAAAATCTTTCGGTAAAATTCAACATCCACATATTTAAAAAACAAACAAACAAAAAAACTTCTTAGCATGCTAGGAACAGAGGGAACTTCCTTAACCTGATAAAGGGTGTCTACAAAATATCTATTTACATTGAAAGTACTCCTTGTAGGATTTAGAACAAGACAAAGCAGCTCATTATTACTAGTTCAATTCAATACTGTACTGTGAATCCAAGCTAGTACTGTACAGCAGGAAAAAGAAATAAAAGGATTAAGAAAAAGCAAGGAAGAACAAAAGTGTCTTTATTTGTAAATGATATCACTGTCTTCACATAAATAGTCTAGGGAGACTTTTCCTACCAAACAGTAAGATTTGTTATAAAACTATAACAAGACAATGTGATATTGGCAGAAGGACTGAATAAAGAGATTAAAGGAATGAATAGCAACGCAAAAACAACCACACAAAGACAGTCACTTGATTTACAGAAACTGATGTCAAAGAGGCATCACTGCTGCTCAGTGAGAAAGGCTGGACTTCTCAGTACACAGTGCTGTGGCAAGTCAGACGCACAGGGAAAAAATAAAATTGGTCTCATACCACACCCTATACTCAAAAATCAAATCCTAGTGGTTTGAAGACCCAAATATAAAAGGCAAATCTCTAAAGCTTTGCAAAGATGATATAACAGTAATTTATGACCTTACCATGCAAGATACACGTTTCTTGAACAAGACACAAAATGCACAATCATAATAGAAAAAATGGACAAATCTTACTAAAGTAACTTAAGAACTGCCATTCATCAAAAAACTCCATAAAGACAGTAAAAAATAAGCTAAACTGGAAGATATTTGCAGCACACATAACTCACAAGGATTTCTTTCTAAAATACATAAGGAACTTCTAAGAATCAATGAGAAACTAATAAACCAATAAGGAGATGAGCAACAACAAACAACAAACAAAAAAAATCAGCCAGGTGTGGTGGCACAAGCTGCCTACAGTCCCAGCTACTCAGGAGACCAAGGCAGGAAGCTTGAGGCCAGCAGTTCGAGGCTGCAGAGAGCTATGATAGTGTCACACTTGTACTCCAGCCTAGATGACAGAGCAAGACTCTGCTTCTTGTGGGACAGGGAAGACCAACTGAAATTTTCAAAGAAAAGGGAAACAAACGGCCTATAAACATGTGAAAATACGTT
>VSMD01020779.1:0-26810 GCA_008750895.1 Mirza zaza
TCCTGGGCTCAAGCAATCCTCCTGCCTCAGCCTCCCAAGTAGCTGGGACTACAGGCATGCACCACAATGCCCGGCTAATTTTTTCCTCTATATATTAATTGGCCAATTAATTTCTTTCTATTTATAGTAGAGACGGGGTCTCTCTCTTGCTCAGGCTGGTTTCGAACTCCTGACCTCGAGCAATCCGCCCGCCTCGGCCTCCCAGAGTGCTAGGATTACAGGCGTGAGCCACCGCGCCCGGCCTCTTCATGAAGTTTTCACAGACTAACCTTATCTTATCGTCACCTACCTTTTGTCCTGAATTTCCTTTATAATTTTGAAAAAGTTTTCATCACATTGTCTGATGCTAATTTATAATTTATAAGAAATTTTCCTTGTGTAGATTTTGTCTCAGTAGTTACATTAAGATTCTCTAAGAACTGCTTTTCCCCATACAGAGTTTACCTTAGTATTTAGATACAACATACAATTATAGAGCTAGAAGCTGGGCTCTGTGTTTCCCATATATTATCTCATTTAATTATCTGGAAATCTTGTGAGGTGTGTCATTTTAACCCTGCTTTACAGATGTGGTAATTGAAATTTCGAGAATTTGATTTTTCTAGATGTTCTACAGTGATTAAATGATGACGCTGGAATGAAGACTCAGGTGGTGGTTGTTTTTATAAAGCCTAAGCCCCTTTCCCTAGTAAATGTCTATAAAACTATCCTCTGCTCATGATATGATTTGACTAAAAAATATTCTTACATGTAGAAGGTTAAGACCTTATGCCGAGCAAAACATCTAGAGGAAGATGTTTCTAAAAATATAGAGTAAAAATATAAGGGATTTTAGCAAAACTATTTGATTCTGAGAGAAGACTCGTGGGGAACTCTGAAAACTCAATTTCTTCCTGTGAACTCTGCTTCAGAACCAGAAAATCATGTTCCAGATCCTGATGCTGACAGTACCTGGATGACCTTGAGAAAATTAATTTACCTTTCAGAATGTTAGGGTTTTTTTCCCTTTGCAAAATGGGCTTGGTGTTGCTGTATTGAGTTGAAGAAAATATATGAAAAACACTTAGAATGGTATCTGGGAAATAGTAGTTGCTCAATAAATGATATTAAGTGCAATCATATACCAAATAATGATGTTTTGGTCAATGACAGACTGCAGGCAAGATGGTGGTCCCATAAGATTATAATACTGTATTTTTATTGTACCCTTTCTAGTTTAGATATGTTTAATACACAAACACTTACCATTGTGTTATAATTGCCAACACTAACTTACAGTACATGTTTGTAGCCCAGGAGCAATAGGCTATCACATATAGCCTAGGTATATAGTAAGCTATACCATCTAGGTTTGTGTAAGTACACCAATATGTTCCCACAATCAAAAAATTGCCTAACAATGCATTTCTATTGCATTGCCCCCATAGTTATGCTATTCATGACTGTATTATAATTAGTGTCATCATCATCATCATTATTATTATTATTACTGGAAAGCTAGCAAATGTGACCTCACAGCCATTTCATGACCAGAAAACAGTCTGACAAATGGTCTAAGACAAATTAGTATTGTTAATAGGGTGCTTCATTTATAGGGAATGAATTTAAAAAATTAGGATATTAACCAGGTGCTATGAAAAACTCAAGCAAAGAGCCACATAAATAAGGTATTTTAGGCAGAACTATTTCATTCAAGGAGATTCAATCATGCGGAATAATTTGTCAATTAAGGTGGTCAGAACAAATATTGTTGTCTGTATAAATGAGTTTTTGCAGCTAGCAAGACAGTTAAATGATATGTGAGCCAAGAGTAAAGGCTGCTAAGACAAAGCAGAGGTGGAAATGAGTCCTGAGGACAAGCATGTTAAGGAAACTGGCTTTTTCCTGTCTAGCAATTCCTTATGTCATTATGATTCATCCCTGGTGGTTTATAAAGGCAGTTAAATGGCCTCCTTTGGCTGTCAAATAGGAAAATAATTTATCAGTTCAAGTCCATAAATCATTTCTTGGTACCAGGAGTACTTTATATAGCTAGAAATATCTCCGTGATTTGGCACCATGTGCCTATGTGTGGATCCTGAGTAGCAATTGGCAACCTCTAGATACAGAGGCCTAAGTGAGGAGCAGCAGGGGTGTGGCCTGCAGGGACAAATCTTGATTCCTTTTTGGGGTATGTTGTTTTTTTTTTTTTTGAGACACAGTCTCACTGTGTTGCCCTGGCTAGAGTGCCGTGGCATCAGCCTAGCTCACAGCAACCTCAAATTCCCAGGCTCAAGTGATCCTTCTGCCTCAGCCTCCCAAGTAGCTGGGACTACAGGCATGTGCCACCATGCCCGGCTAATTTTTTCTGTATATTTTTAGTTGTCCAATTAATTTCTTTCTATTTTTAGTAGAGACGGGGTCTCCCTCTTGCTCAGGCTGGTTTCGAACTGCTGACCTTGAGAGCCATTCCCCCTCCTCAGCCTCCCAGAGTATTAGGATTACAGGCATGAGCCACCATGCCTGGCCAAGGGGCATGTTGTCTTGATCCCCTCTGACTGGCCTGGAAAAACATGTGCATGTGTGTCTGATATATAGTAAACACTTAGTATGTTTGTTGAGTGAATTTAAATGCTTTGTGTGTTTTGAATTCTTTACATCTGAGCTCACCAATAGTGTCTGATGACTCTCTCCAGCTGTATTCTGGGAAAATGAGATGGAAAGACAGTAACGATGTTTTGAAGTTACCGGGCCAATATTCTGCTTGTTTGTTTAATGTTGATGGTAAGGACATCATTGTCTAAACATTAACTCTGGTATAATAGTTGAATGAGAATTAATCATACTTTAATTTTTTAAGATAAAAGCCATTTTAAATCCTATTTTAATAACCCAACCCCCTTGCACCTAAAATTAAACATATGTTGATATCTTTATTCTTGCATTTTGTGCTAGTAAAACTATGTTCACGATGCTATTTATTAAATAGTTTACCTGCTGACTAGCATATGAGGTGAAAGGTGGAAAGGGCATTTTGGGACAGGTGAGCAAATATTTATTATCTGATGCAGTGTTTATCCACTCTGGCTCTACAAGTAATATAGTTGATATTATTTTACCATTTGTCAAATATTCATTGTGCTACGTGAATAGAGGCGAACTAAAAGAGATATAGTGTCAGTCCTGATTGAGCTTTAAATATAATGGGGGGAGAGGGAATAGATAGAGGTTAAGTGATTAAGCACATGGATACATGTATAAATATATACTGCAATACATGATAAAGAGCAATATAATAGAAACTAATTGACGTTGGGGATGGCCTGCTTGAAGCGAAACAACATGGAGGCTGGACCCTGAATGTTAAGAAAAAGCCATCTAGTTGAAGAGTGGGCAAAACATATTTCCGGAGGAAAAGCAGCTGCCACTCGTCAAAGAAAAGTGATGGTCGCTTGGACTGGAGGGGTGGTCATAGAGTTAGAAAAAAGTGGACAGATTCAAGAGATAGAAATGATTATAATTTCTCATGATGATTCTTAGGTTTTTGGTTTTAGTAATAGGGTAGACGGTAGTGCTGTTTATTGAAATGAGGAAGACTGGGGAAGGCCAGATTGAGGGGGTTATTCAAGAGTTGTGTTTTGGCCATGTCTTAGTTCAGAAATCTGTTAGATGCTTTAGAGAGGATTTTGAGTAAACAGATATATGATTCTGGCATTCAGGGTGAAATCTGGACTAGAGATATAAATTTTGGAGCTGTCTGCATGGTATATTGAGTAGATACAATAAAGTACTAAATTGTGTCGGGTGACTGATGATTACTATAGAAGATCAATGTAAACTGCATCTCCTAGGCCCTATGTTACATATTTTCCCCAGAGTCATGACAGTGTAAGAAAGCTACTTGTTACAATTTTCCCAAACCTCATCAAATTGTTAAATCTTAAACATCATGTATGTACCTGTATTTTCCCCTGATATGTGGGGGTGACATCTTGCATTTAGCTGACATTTGAATCCCTCGGAGCTAGAGGGATATAACTAATGGCACACTAAATATAGTCACTCTCTATTATATGTGCCAGGCACCGTATTAGTCTTCTTACATGCATTATTTCTAATCTTTACCGCAGTCCTGAACAGGACATGCCCCAATTTATAGATAAAGGAATTCACACTTGAGAAGTTACACAACTTGCCCAAGGCTACGCAGCAAGTGAGGGGTGTTCTCTGCATTCCACACTTTAGGAAAAGTGACTCTAAATTTCTTCTTGGTTTCTTCCAATTTTCCAGATCTTTTGCACCACCCTAAGGAAAAGGAAGAAAATATTGAGATGTGCAAATTTGATGCTATATCTCCTCTCTATTGAATAAAAGCCTGCTAGGCTGGATTGTTCCCTGGGGTCTGTCCCTAGACTTCTGGTGCACACTCACAGCCTGCCGCGGGGATACTTATTCCTTGCTGACTGCCTGAGTGGACTAACTGCTGCCTTAACACCCTTTGGATACCATGTTCTGAATTCTTACTTGGAGGTGTACTACCAACAGAGGGGCAACTCCCTAAATGAGGCACAGTGAAAGAAGCGTAGAGCCTGGTACATAGTTGGTTCACAAGTAAAAATTGCTACTAGTATAATTTTCTTCATCTCATCCAATGACAACTTCACAAAAGCCCTGGAAAGTAGGTATTATTATTTTACTGATGAGGAAATCAAGACCCAGCAAGGTTAAATAACTTGCCCAAGATCACAGGGCTCATGAGGGACTAAGTTGTGATTTGAAGGCCAATCTCTGATTCCTCAGCTTACAATTCATGCATTCTCAAATTTAATGATGAGAGTGAATCCAGGGGATTGCCTTGGAGAACATTGAAGGTAATTTTAGATAGAGAAAGTAGACTGGATTGCTGTAGGGCCTGCATGTCAGGAAGAATAATTCATATTCTTAGCCTGTTTGGGAACATGTGCCACAAAAGAGCTATGATGGTTCCTCACTGATAAAGAAAGTCCAGTTTTCAACGTTAGGTGTATGTGCCTTGCTCCTTGCACCTGTGCCTGTTAGAGCCCACAAGGCTTACCTTGTGCCATCTGATTTGCACACCTTTCTTTTTTATATTTTCTCATTTTAACTCAATTCAAGGAAAATTTTCTGAGTATCTCTTCTCTGCCAAGGCACTATGCTAGTTTTTGCTGACTGGTTGTTGGGAACATGCAGTTAAACCCAATCACACCAGTGGCCTGTGTAGGTCTGGGCTGTGGAGAGGGCTAGGAAGAGCCAGTATCATTTCTTGGAGCTTCTGCATGAGAAAGCATAAGTTTATCCTGTCCTATCAACCATATGTTCTCTGATTCTTGGAGGCTTCCTTTTTAATTAACGGATTGATTGATTTCTACACTTTTGGAATTGTAGCTACACAGCCTTTTGATTTACCCAGTAACATTTGCAAACAATAAGTACATTTAAGAATGGATAAGAACCAGAAGTGACTTTGAAGAGTATATGATCTGAATCCCTCATTCTGTAGATAAGGTAGCAGAAGCCCAGAGAGGTTAATTTGTGTGCCCCAAAGAGACAGCTTGGCAGTAGGGAAGTTGGTATTTTTCCCAATACAGTGCTGCTTTCTACTACTTTCTGCCACTCCACAGTGTCTTTCTAACTTACTCCTCAGTCTTGCCTAGGAGGCTTTTTTATGTCAAATTTCATCAGTATTTTCTTTTTAATTGAAATATTTAAGTGAAATGAATGTAAAGCCTTCAGAGAGTTCTGCTGATCTGGTTTGAAAAAGCCATTCAAACAAAACTGTGAAAGTTTGTGGGATTTTTGACATTTTCCAGAAGCCATTAGCTTATGTTCTTTAATAACTCTTAGAATTTACATCTTAGGAGGACGATTTTCAAACTAACCTTGGCACACTCCATGTATCCTGTTTTGATTAATTCCTAAGTGAATTTTCTAATCCAAAGATGTTTTGATCCTCAAAACCCGAGTTCTTGCTTAGTGATTATATGTACTACAAAATCACCTCACAAACTACTTCACAAACATTAAAGTCCATGGGAGATCAGGATGCAGAACTGAGAAAATCACACCAGCAGTCTCCCTCACTTGAAAGGTAGTATGATGGAGTAGAAAGAGCACATGATTTAAAGTCAGAAAGATTTGGTTTCAAATTCTTTATCATTTACTCACCAAGTGACCCTGAGCAAATTATTGAACTCCTCTGAGCCTCTAATTCTATATCTCTTTGTTTTATCTTTACCTAGCACAGCTGTTAGGAGAATTCGAGATGACAGTAAATGATAGTTATTTCTATCATTGCCATTGTCATTATGAATATTATTTACTGTTCCTAGTATTATTTACTAGTACTACTAGTATTAGTTCTTCTCTGGCTACTATTGCTAGTTCCACCGTTGATCTACTTGGTAGGCTGCAAAGGAGGAGAATGACCCCGTGTATATCTGGCAGATGCAATTAGCTCAAGAGCAGAAAAGACTTGAGACAGAATGAGACAAAGAATGATAGAACACACAAGCTTCTAATCACACATTAAAAGAAACTTCAAACAACCTTCTGAATAAAACCGGTATCTTAAATGTGTTATAGAAAATATATTTTTATAAGTGCAATTAGTGGGAGAATAATCCTTTCATTAAATTAGCCTATAAGTTCCATCAGGACAGGGATCATATCTCTTTTGCCCTTTTGTAATCCTATCACTTAAGCAAGGTGCTTGACACAGAGTAGGAAATTTTAGAATACTTGTTGGATGAGCAAATGAAATCCCTAAAGGTAAAAATAAGTATTATTTAGCTACTATTGTTTCTATATTGGTATATTCATTAATTTCTTAAAAAAATATGTGATCTACTGGATGGCAGGCATTATGATGGGCCACAGGGATGTAGTGGTAAGCAAAATCACACACAGTTCATGTCTTTAAGAACTGAAAATCTAGTGGAGAAAACAGTCCTTAAATAATCAAGCAAATGAATATGAAGTTTTAATTGTGAAAGTTCAGTGGATGAAAGAGGTGCAAGGACAAAAGAAACATGACCTAATCAGGAAGGTCAGGGAAGGCTTCTTAGAGGAAGTAAGGCTTAAGCAGATATATAAAAGGTAAGGGAGGAACTTTTTAGACACAAAGACTAGCAGGTGCCAGTGTGCTCTGGGGAGGGATCAGGGTGGATATCAGGGGCTAAAGTAAGGCCAACTGCAGTTGGCTGGAGTGAAATCATGGAGGAGGAGACTAGAACAAGCAGAGGTTAGAGGAGGGGTAGGGGAGAGAGAATGCAGAGCCTTTATGCCATACTCAAGATTTTCTCTTTATTCTAAGAGCAATGGGGACCCATTAAAGTGGTTTTGAGGTGGGATGAGGGTATGGCACCATTAGATCATTTCATTGTGGAGAATGGAAGGGAGAGAAGCTGGAATAGAGTCCAAGCTAGAGGTGATACTATTAATAACTTGGACTAGGGTGGGAATTGTGGCTATGGAGAGAAGTAGATGGATTTAAGGGCTGGTTAGAAGGTAAAACCAACAGGAATTGGTGATGGATTAGACATGGAGTATTAGATAAATAGATGGATGTCTCTTAAGTGATACTTAGGTGTCTTGCTTGTTTGATTGGATGGATTGTGCTGCCTTTTATTGAGAGGTCCAGGTATGATAAGGCTTATTCAATCACAAATCTTTTTATATACTACAATGTATCAGGTACCATGTTAGGTGATGGAAATTCAGAGATGACTCAGTTATGGTTCCTATCTATAAGAAACTCACATTCTAGTTGGGGAGGAGAGTATAGAAAATCAACAGGTAGTTATAATACAATAGTGGATTGTCTTGATAGAGGTATCACAAGGGTGCTATGGAAGGCCAGAGGAGGAGAGTCACTTAGAAAATCGGCAGAGTTGGGGAACTGGGAGGTCACAGAAGAGAGGGGTCATTGTGGAGTTGGGTTATTTTGGACTTGGTGTACACTATTTTATCAGACCTGTCCACTAAACATTAAGCTTTGAAGGGGTAAGGTAACTTTTTTTTGCTTCCTCATCTCTGTCTTCTGCTTAGTACAAAAAGCAACCTGAATTTATATTCCATGCCTGAGAGTCAAGAAGCAATTTCTGGTGTCACTGGCTGATTTCTCAATCTCTGGCAGAACTATTCATGTGTTCCTCTCCCTTTGCAAGATACGATAGGCTTCTGAAAAGTGGTGTGTAAATCAAATTGGGGTAAATTAAATCTTACTTTAAATAAACTACATGCTTTATGTTCTAATTCTGTAAAATAAAACAACATTCTCTAATCTTTTTCTGCATACTCCCATTTAATTCTTCAAGTTTCCTTAAGGCAATACCTGTTTTTTATTTATTTTAAGTTTTATCTATGTAACTTCTAAATATATTTTATATGTGTTTTATTTTAATTCAACTTGACACATAATTTATGTATAATAAAAAGGCACCCTTTAGTGAATTTTTACAAATACATGTAACCTAAAAATACATGTAACATAAAAAAACTTGCAGTTAATCCCCCTCACTGCTGGTCCCAGGCAATGACCTATCTGCATTTTGTCACTAGATTCACTTTGATGAAGCTTATATTTAATGGTCTCCAGTGGATATTATTGTGAGTACCTATTTTGGGAAAATTATTTTCTTTTCTTTTCTTTTTTTTTTATTTTTTATTTATTTATTTTTTTTGAGACAGAGTCTTGCTTTGTTGTCCAGGCTAGAGTGAGTACCATGGCATCAGCCTAGCTCACAGCAACCTCAAACTCCTGAACTCAAACAATCCTCCTGCCTCAGCCTCCCAAGTAGCTGTGACTACAGGCATGCGCCACCATGCCCGCCTAATTTTTTTCTATATATATTAGTTGGCCAATTAATTTCTTTCTATTTATAGTAGAGGCGGGGTCTCGCTCTTGCTCAGGCTGTTTTTGAACTCCTGACCTCGAGCAATTCGCCCACCTCGGCCTCCCAAAGTGCTAGGATTACAGGCGTGAGCCACCACGCCTAGCCATTTTCTTTTATTTTAAATTAGAATTCTATCCCAACCTTAAGGCTATATATGAGTGCCTACATAGACCTAGGGGAAAATATTGATCTTATCACGTTTGTTTTAATATGCTTTGTGGGATCCTGATGGTGGTGGTGTTTTTAAAGAGAATTCTTATAAAGATTATCTGGCGGTGGGGTGGGCTACAAAATAATGGGCCTTTATTTAAGGCAGTCAGTCATATCTTTACAAACTAAGTGACCATTATATATTGCTACCCTCTTTTTCTTTTTTTTTTAACTGTCATTTTTTTTAGCCTTCATAGATCAAGGGTATTTTATTGGAATAGGTACAGGATTTGGTGTACAGACCAGAGTTTAAAACCTTGTCCCAGGTCAGGTGCAGTAGCTGGTAAATCCCAGCACTTTGAGAGGCTGAGGTGGGTGGATCACTTGAAGCCAAGAATTTGAGACTAGCCTGGGCAACACAGTGAGACCCCATCTCTACACTAAATTAAAAAAAAAAGCCAGACATGGTGGTGCACACCTGTAGTCCCAGCTACTCCGGAGGCTGAGGTGGGAGGATCACTTGAGCCCAGGAGTTCAAGGCTTCAGTGAGCTGTGACCATGACACCATACCCAAGCCTGGGTTAGAAAGCAAAACTTTGCCTCAAAAAACCAAAAAAATGTAAACCTTATCTCACCTACTTGCCAGGTATGTGAATTTGTACAAGGCTCTTAGCTTCTCTGAGCCTCAATTTCCTCCATCAGTAAAGTGGGAATAATACTATATTTATATAGCATTATTGTGAGGATTAAAAAAATATTATAAATACTGCATAGTACAGAGGAGCCATTAACAAATACAGATCCCTATAATTTCAAATCATAGTCCATCAACAAGTATTTACTGAATATTTGCTGTTCATGATTGTATGCTAAGAAGCCCCTGACAGGGTTCAGAAGAAGAAGAGTAAGTTGTAAGTTCATACAATGTTAAAATTAGTTGAGACTTTAGTCTAAATCTTGTATTTTATTGGAGATCAAAAAAATCTACAGGGTGGTAAAATGACTTGCTTAAGATCAACAGCCAGTGTTTTTATTCATTTATTCATTAATTTAATCTACAAATATTTATTAAGCACCTACCTACTATATTGGAGGTACTGTTCTATGGGATCAAGATTTATCAGTGGCTAAGAAAAACAACCACCTTCATTGAGTGTACATTCTAGTCACAGAAGATAATAAATAAGCAGTGTGTGTGTGTGTGTTAGGGAGTTTTGACTATATAATACAGAATGGTCAGAGAAAGCTTCATTAATAAGGTGGTATTTGAATGGATACATGGCAGACATGAGGGAGTCAGCCATGCTGATATCCCAGGGATGAATATTCTAGGCAGAGGAATAGCAAATGCAAGGCCCTCAGTGGAAGCCTTCAGATTTCAAGGAACAACCAGGAGGCCAGAGTGGGTGGGAGAAGAGTGAGCAGTGGAGAGAAAATTAGGATATGAGGTCAGAAAGGGGGTGACAGTGGACAATCAGATAATGTTGGGCTATGTAGGCCATTTTAAGGATTTTGGATTTAACTCTTAGAAAGCCATTGGACAGTTTTGAGCAGAGACTTGGCATGAATGGCCTGGTACATTTTACAAAGAGCAGTCTGGATGTTGCCTGGAATACAGACTGAAGGGGGCAAGGACATGGCCTGGTAGATTTTACAAAGAGCAGTCTGGATGTTGCCTGGAATACAGACTGAAGGGGGCAAGGACTGGAGCAGGGAGAGCAATTGGGAAGCTATTGCTATAGTCCAGAGAGAAGAGGATGGTGGCTTGAACTAGTGTGTTAGCAGTGAAAGGAATTAAAAGTGATAGAATTCTCATTATATTTTGAAGGTATAGGCAACAGGTTTTTGGATATACTGAGTGTGGGGTATGAGAAAAAGACATGAGTCACAGATGGTTTTTTAGCTTGTATAATTAGAAGGGTGGAATGGCTGATTATTAAGATGGGGTAGACTAGGAATCAGGGGTTTGGTTTTAGACATTTTATGTTTGAGATGTCTCTTAGACATCTAAGTGGAAATGTTAGATGGGCAGTTCAAGGGAAAAGTCCACCATGGAGAAATAAATTTGGGAGTGAACAGCATGTAACTTGTAAGGAAATCTATGAGATCACTGAAGAATATAGATAGAAAACTGAAGAGGTCCAAGATCTGAGCTGGGGGTACATGCCAGCATTGGAGGCCGGGGAGATAAGAGGCAAATAACAAAAGAGATTGAGGAAGAGTATTCAATCAGACAAGAGGAAAACTAATAGGAAGTAAGTTGTCACAAAAATGGGAGTGAAAGACCTTGTTGAATGCCGTTGATTGGTCATGTAAGATAGGAATTAGAATTGACCTTTTTATTCAGAAACATGGTAATTGCTAGTTGACAAGTCCTTGATCTGACAGGATCAAATCTGTGTTCCTTTCATATACCAAGTTGCCTCTCCAGGTTCTTGGCTTTAAGACTATCTCTTCACTCCTTTACATAGAATTTACTAAGAGCCTGTTATGTGCCAGGCATTGGTCCTAGGTTCTAAAACCCAAAGATAAATAAGTTCTTGTCTCTGCCTTTAGGGAATCCATAGTCTAGTAGAGAAATGAGATGCATTAACAATGATAATACAGCATGTGTAGTGCTGTAGTAGAGACGTGTACAAAATATTATGGGAACCCAGAATTTATCTTGGGCAGACTTAAGGGGTGGTGGGAGAAGACTTTTCAAAGGAGTTGACTTTTGACAAGGAGAATGCACTGATGAGTAAAGGTACAATAAACAAAAGCACAACTTATCTAGAAATGATTCACAGAGCTGAAACATCTGAGCATTGTCTTGAAAGATGGACTGTAATTTATCAATGGATATGTTGGAGAAGGGATAGAGAGGTAAGCAAGGACCAGATAATTCAGGGTTTCCAGTGCCATACTAAACAGCTTGGATTTTATCTTGGACATAATTGGTTGACATTAAAGACTTTCAAAGTAGGGGAAGATTTCTATATTAGAGGAGTTGGTAGTGACAAATTGGTGCTGGGAAGAGGAAAGAGGGAGTCAATTGAGTAACTTCCTCGTTTCTGGCTTGGGTGATTGTGTTGATGGTTATGCTAAAGTCTCTTGATTACTGAAGCTCCAGTATTGAGTCTATCAGAAGCAAGTACAGGTCTCTTGCTCTAATTCCCTTAGAGTTGAGTGTTCTGACACTAGAAAGGTGAATACTGAATAGCTGGATACCTTACTAACACTTGATGGAGTTGGCTTTTCCTTTAAATGAACCATCCAAGTTCATGGAATTTTACTTTTGTAATAGGAACATTTCACTTTTGCTGAGGCAAAATAAAATGGGTCAAGTGTTGAGACACATGGCTCTGAAGGGCCATTGAATGAGATCAACAGCTGGGCCCTTAGCCCCTCATAAAGACCATTTCTATCTATTTAAAGCTTCCTCTAGGCTTGATCAAAATCAAAACCATTTTGAAATGTAATTAATTATTACATTTTGTGCTGAATTACTACTTGCCAAAACCTCTTACATAGAACAGGATATTTGAGGACTGAGTTTACCGGGACTTGAGTATAACATTTGTGTGCTTAAAAAAAAAAAAAAAGAAAAGAAAGAATCTTACAGAACAGATCTATTAGAGATATATCTTTTCAATGACAAAAGTCCTGCCTACTGCGTTTAAATACTTGTTTACTGTTCATTAAATATTTGACAGAAAAGCAGGGGAAGTAAGAGCAAAACTTTCGTGTGAAGACTTGTGTTCCACTGAATCATGATAATGCTTTTTAAGCCATCATAATGGATTTGTGGCATTTATGAAATGAACACAGAAGTCAGCAGGAATATAAGCCCCAAGTCTCAAATATAAGACTTTTTGCTCTAAGAGTTATTGATAATATCACTTAACTTTATTAAGGAATCAAAGAAAAAAGCTGTGTCAGTCTTTATGTTTGAATATGCATTACTCACACCCAGTACAATAAATTCCAAACAGTAAAAATATGTGTACACTGAAAAATCTCCCTTCTGCCTCCAACTCCTTACCTAGATACAATCATTTTTTTCTAGTTTCTTGGCTATCCCTCTATAAATAGTATATTGTATGTAATAGTGATTCTCAAAGTGTAGCCCAAGGAATCCTAGGGGCCTAAAGATCATTTTCCTAATAATACAGTTGACCCTTGAGCAACACAAGTTTGAACTATATGGGACCACTTATACATGGATTTTTTAAAACCATATGCAGATAATAAATACAGTGTTTTGGGGAGGGCTGACTTTTTGTATATGTGAGTTGTGCATGGCCAACTGTGGGACTTGAGTATGTGTGGATTTTGGTATGAAGGTGGTCCTGGAACCACTCCGCCTTGTATAACTAGGGACACCTATACTGAGAAGCTAATGGTGATGTTAACAAATATGATATTTTGATATTGAAGAATCATGAAATTTATAATTTAGATCTGTGTAACTCAGTGAAGCAATATTTTCCAGATAACCAATGCAAGTTTCTACAAAATCATGCATATGTAAAAGATCCATTCGAACAGCAATATAGCATAGTGGATTTTAATGTAGCAAAGTATAAAAAGTTAATTGATATGATTTCAGATTCCACATTGCAGCTAATCCTTAAGAAACTACCACTTATGTTTAGTATGGTATCAAAATAGATCATCCACACTATGCTGAAAAGACTATTAAAATACTCCTCCTCCTTCCCAACTACATGTACTTGTGGGGCAAGATTTTCTTCATATATTTCAAGTGATACAATATATCACAACAGGTTGAATGCAGAATCTGATATGAGAATTTATCTAATAAGCCAAGTATTAAAGAGATTTTCAAAACTATAAAACAGTAACACTGTTCTCACTCTCTTTTTGCTTTGGGAAATATATTTTTCTTTAAAATGTTATTTTTCTTAAAAACAAATATGTTATAATAAAGCCATAGTATTATGATTTTATTAAATGATTTATTAAATATTTTTAAACTTTCTCAGTTTTCATTAGTAATACAGTAAACATATAATGTATATAAACAAAAGATCTTTGGGATCCGGTTTAATTTTTAAGAGTGAAAGCAGTCCTGAGACCAAAGCAGTTGACAACTGCTGATATGTATAAAAAATATATATTCAGTTGTTATATCTACCATTCTATTAATACTTGTGTGTGTGTGTGTGTGTGTGTGTGTTTATTTTTGCACAGGCACAATGGTAACATTCTTTGCAGCTGTGATGTGACTTGACATTTTGGACTTACTATTGTTTGACCATCATTTCATATCGGTATTTACAGATACATCACCTTTAAATGGCTGCACAGTAGCTCATATTACATACACATAGAGACACAGTTCCTGGAAGTGAAATTGCTGGATCAAAGGATATATGCGTTTCAAATTTGATAAAACTGTCAATCTGTTCCCTAATTTGTACTCCCACCAACAGAGTCTGAGAATACCTGCTTTCCCAAATCTTTGTCAGCATAGCTTTTCTTCAATCGTTTTGCTCTTTCTGTAGCAGATAGGAAAAAGAAGTCTCATTGTAATTTGATTTATCTTATTATGATTGGTGTTAAAATGTTTTCATATATTTCAAAGTGATTACATTTTACTTTTCTGTGAACTATATATTTTCACTCCTTTAATGAATACCTTGGCATCTTGGTACAGGTAATATATACATTTCTAAATATAATTCTTAGACAGAGTAATGTGAACCTTCAACTTTGGATAGGGTGCTCTTTAAAATGAGCTCAGGACCTCATGCTCTAAGGACCCTTTCAGCTCTGACATTGGCCTCAAAACAATAACATACTTTTGCGCTGTGCAGGAAGTTAGCATATTTACAACACAGTGGTCGAACTGTTTATAAAACAGGGGCCCTCAACCTATGATGGATTGTATAATTATTATATATTACAATGTAATAATAATAGAAATAAAGTGCACAGCAAGTGTAATGTGCTTGAATCATTCTGAAACCATCCCCCCACCTGTGGGTTTGTAGAAAAATTGTCTTACATGAAAACAGTCCCTGGTGCCAAAACGGTTGGGGACTGCTGTTGTAAAATGTTATAACTAAAACTAGAAAGTTGAGCAAAAGCAATTTGCAGCAATAGATCATAATATAATGAAAAACATTTTTTTCCTACATGTAAGTGATGTGCTGTTTCCTTTACCTGTCCTTTGTGGAAAACAACGGGCATGTTATTCCTGTATCTGTCATCGTTTCCCACAGTTCAGTGGACAAGTTCCCCAAGATCCTGCAGTTTCTGTTTACCAGAGCTCTGCTATTTTGGAGCTGAGGCGAGGGGAAATTGCTATATGCTTTTATCAAAGTTTAATAATAATTGGAGTGATTTTAGAAATGAACCTATTCTATGAAAGAATGGGAATGCATTAGTGTTACTTGTTTAATATGATGGAGCTTCTCATACTACTTGGATGTGAAGATTTTATATCAATGATCACAGCCCCATCATTGACATGTCTCTTTTGAGTCCCTTGGCACAATTTAGTCAGCAGAGGAGAACACAACAAATGAAACTTCAGGGACAGACAAAGAGTTGCAGCAGCACATAAGGGGATAGGGGAAAACATTGTCTTTTCAGGGTCTGTCTGCTATACATATTCTTTTTTTTTTTTTTTTTTTGAGACAGAATCTGGCTTTGTTGCCCAGGCTAGAGTGAGTGCCGTGGCGTCAGCCTAGCTCACAGCAACCTCAAACTCCTGGGCTCAAGCAATCCTTCTGTCTCAGCCTCCCGAGTAGCTGGGACTACAGGCATGCGCCACCATGCCCGGCTAATTTTTTCTGTATATATTAGTTGGCCAATTAATTGCTTTCTATTTACAGTAGAGATGGGGTCTCACTCTTGCTCAGGCTGGTTTTGAACTCCTGACCTTGACCGATCCGCCCGCTTCGGCCTCCCAGAGAGCTAGGATTACAGGCGTGAGCCACGGCGCCTGGCCTATACATATTCTTAAAACATCTTTGGTTACCTCCCTTTGCTAATTTGCAGCGAAAGTCAGCTAGATGGTTTACCTTTACTGCTGGCTGATCTGTTTAGTTGACTTTGTGTGATGGTTGGGAAAATTTTATTTACTTTAATACAATTGTGGAGAAGAGTGAATTGATTGATCAGTAAATCACCCAGATTTTACTAAGTGCCTGCTATGTGCTCAACCCTGTGTTAGATGCTATGTAAGACATGACACGATTTGTACCCCCATAATATACTGAAATAAAATAATAATAATAAAAAAGGCATGACACGTGTTTTCAGGGGAAAAACATGCAGAGGAAAATAGTTGTTGAGCACATATCAGGCACTCTTCTAGATTCTTTACACATGTTATCTCATGTGCTGCTTACCATAATCCTGTGAAGTCGGTATAAAGTAGGTACTATTATTCATACTTAATGTGCATGCAGTTTAAGGCTTAGAAAAATATTTCACCAAAGGAGACATGACTGGTAAAGGTACATTCAGGATTTGGATTTAGGTCTACCTGGCTCCAAAGTTTTGTGTTCTTTCCATTAAATATGTTGCCTCAGGTTATGGAGCTAAAATTTATACAGTTGAAATAGGGAGCACACTATAATAAAATCAAACACTCGGCCAGGCGTGGTGGCTCATGCCTGTAATTCTAGCACTCCGGGAGGCCGAGGCAGGAGGATCACTCAAGGTCAGGAGTTCGAGTCTAGCCTGAGCAAGAGCGAGACCCCATTTCTACTGAAAATAGAAAGAAATTAATTGGCCAACTAAAAATATATAGAAAAAATTAGCCGGGCATGGTGGCACATGCCTGTAGTCCAAGCTACTTGGGAGGCTGAGGCAGGAGGATCGCTTGAGCCCAGGAGTTTGAGGTTGCTGTGAGCTAAGCTGACACCACAGCACTCTAGCCCGGGCAACAGAAGTGAGACTCTGCCTCAAAAAAAAGTAAATAAATAAAATCAAACACCCTATGGTTCTGTGTGTGAAGGTTGACAGGATTCAGGGTGAGGCCAAGTAATCAGCAACAGATGCTGCATGAAGTAGTTGGGCTAGATTAGGCAGTTTTGTGATTAGTGGAAAAAAATGGGGAGGGCATTCAAGACAGAGGAATAATCTGAGCACACTGAGCACATTATAGAGGAAGGGATGCGCAGTATATGTTTGTAGGATTAATTGATCTAATGTGAGCAGGTAGATTGAGGAGTTGTGGAAAATGAGATTGGGTAGGAAGGGTGAAGATAAATTATTGAGTACCTTGAAAGCCAGGACATAGTATGGGCATTTTAGACTAGGCAATAGGGAAACATGGAAGGTTTCGGAGCAGGAATGGAGTGACTTGTGGAAAATAATAAATAGGAAGATTACTCTGGCAGTGGTGAGTTTGGTGACAGGATGAATAGACCTGAGGTTGTGGAAGTAGTCTTAGATAGGTGTGTGCCTTTTAAAATAGAAGCATTTAAAAGAGGCCCCTAAAGCGTAATTTTTCCGGGCTTTGAATTATTTCCTTTTGTAATTAACTGTTGGTAAATGATTAGACTAGTGTGAATGGAAACCCATGACCTAGACATCCAAATCACAGACTAAATTAAGGGCAGTGTTTTTCAAACCATAGGATATGACCTATTAGTAAGTTAAAAATCTATGTCAAATGTTATGACTGGTATTTTTTTTAAGTGAAATAGAAAATAGAACAAAATAGAAACTATCAATGTGCCTATAGGGTGATAAGAGAAAGTATGTTTGTGAAATTTTATTTCAATTGTGTGTGTTACATGTGTGCACACATCCACATTGGGTCATGATGTAAAATATATTTATTACTATGGCTACTATCGCCTGTGCGATAAAAATAATTTTTTTGGAAAGTCTCCAGTCAAAAGTATGGCACTGAATTAGTTAATCTTTTCTCCTGCCATGTAAATTGTCAAAATTTGCATGATTGGTTTGAATATTAATAGAAAAACTACCACCACTCTCCCTACCTCTTTCCTGGCCCATTTCTAACCACCCAAACTCATCTGTATGCCTCTTTCTCCCACTATAAATTTCCATCTTACACCCAGCTGCCAGATCAATCTTTCTAAAGCACTTCTCACATCATGTTGTTCCTCTTTTTCCAAAAGATACAATTGTCCTCAATCCATTTATTTAATATTCATTTAGTAAATAATGGTTATCTAGGAAATTAAGCCAAAACTCATCGTATGCAAAGTCATTCATGTCCTTATCCCAAATTATCTTTCCAACTACAATAGCACCACCAAGACCCTATGGATCAGCTTAAGTGTACTACTTGCTCTTTCCAGAATACATGTATTTTTCATTCCCCATACCTTTGTTCATGCTATTCCCAATTTACTTGCCCTTATCATCCTTTAAGGCCATGCATTTTATAATCATCTCAGCTGGCCTTAATTAGTTCCTCCTTTGGACCCACAGAATACTTTTTGACACCCATGTGAGACTCATCACATTCTATCTTGCATTCAATTAGTTGGGTTTATTCCCCTTTCTAGTGTGAACAAAAGATTTCTGAAAATGAATTTGAAGGAAAGAGACTTTACTCCATTGAATAGTTTGCAAACCAAGGTGAAAAGGGCAGCCTTGCAAAAATCACAGGAAAATATCTAAGCCCACCATTTTCCCAGTAACAGTTAAAGATCAATCCTATGAGTTTCTCTCACTAACAGGCACCCTGCAGGAGTTCTGTTTTGCACAACTTCAGAAAGTCTCTGAATAAACGGAAAAGAGATGTAAATCTCTCTCTTTCAAAATTGTTTTGTTTTGTTTTGTTTTTTTTTTTGAGAATCTGCTTTTATCCGAGTTCCTGAGTAAACAACAGGAAAACAATCTCCAAGCCTCAGTCATATCTCAGAGGACACAGTTACATCTCCTATGATAAAACCTTCTCTAAGGAAAGGCAGGAAACCATCTCTTGGATTTTGACATCCTTGCAGTTTTTGTTATCTACCTGCTGCCCCTTTAGTTATCAACTGACAGCCATCACTATTTTTATATCCCCTCCCCTCCTGTCGCCCAGAAGGATAAAATAAACTGTCTTACTTTTATATATCTTAATTTCTGTGTGAGAAATCCTTCTCCACCTACACCTTAAACACCTACTAGACTTTCTACCCTAACAAAGGAGACTGGAATCTTTGTTGTAAAAGCAAGGGGCATTCCAGAGAACAAAGGGAGATTTTGGCTTTTATGAAGAAAGTTCCCACCCTGGTTCCCAATCAAGTCTTTTTGTACAAAGGAAGATTCAATGAAAAAATGCTAAACTTGCTTAGTTTTGATTGTTTGATTTTTTTTATAATTTCAAAATATTATGGGGGTATAGATGTTTTTGATTACATGGATTGCTTTTGCTTTGCTTTAGTTAGGGTTATAAGTGTGCCCTTCACCTGGATATTGTTTATTGTACCCATTAGGTAGATTCTTGGCCATCCTGTTCTCTCCCCTACCCCATGCTTGATATCCACTGAGTTGTACTTCCCTCTGTGCACATGTGTGGTCATCAGTTAGTTCTAATTTAATAGCGAGTACATGTGGTATTTGTTTTTCCATTCCTTTAGACACATCACTTAGGATAATGGTCTACAGTTCCATCCAAATCATTGCAGAAGGCCTTAATTTATCCTTCTTCATGGCTAAGTAGTACTCCATAGTACACATATACCACATTTTTTAAATCTATTCATGAATTGATGGGCACTTGGGTTGATTCCACATCTTTGCAATTGTCAATTGTGCTGCAATAAACATTCAAGTTCAGGTGTCTTTTTGCTAAAATGACTTCTTTTCCTTTGGGTAGTTTCCCAGTATTAGAGGGATTGCTCGATGAAATGATAGGTCTGCTTTCAGTTGTTTGAGGAATCTCCATAGTATTTTCCATAGAGGTTGTACTAATTTGCAGTCCCATCAACAGTATATAAGTGTTCCTTTCTCTCTGCATCCACACCAGCATCTATTGTTTTCGGACTTTTTAATAAAAGCCATTCTAATTGGGGTAGGGTGATATCTCATTGCGGTTTTGATTTGCACTTCCCTGATGATTAGTGATGTTGAGCATTTTTTCATATGTTTAGTGGCCATTTGTCTATTGTCCTTTGAAAATCTTCTGTTCATGTCTTTTTCCCACTTTTTAATGGGGTTATCTGGTTTTTTTCCTTGCTTATCTGCTTGAGTTCTTTGTAGATTCTGGTTATTAGCCCTTTGTTGGATGTATAGCTTGTGAATATTTTCTTGCAGTCTGTATGTTGTCTATTTGCTCTGTTGATTGTTTCTTTAGCTATACTAAATCGTTTTAATTTAATTAAGTCCTATTTATTTATTTTGTTGTTTCTGTGATTGCCCTTGAGGTCTTCTTCATAAATTCTTTGACTAAGCCAATACCTAGATTTCCCATTTTCTTCTAGCAATCTTATGGTTTCATGCCTTACATTTAAGTCTTTTATCCATCTTGAGTTATTATAATTTTTGTGAGTGGTGAGAGATATGGATCCTTTTTCATTCTTCTTCATGTGGCTATCCAATTTTCCAGCACCATTTGTTAAATAGGACTTCTTTTCCTCAGTGTATATTGTTGTCTGCTTTGTCAAAGATCAGTTGGATGTACGTGGGTGATTCTATATCTGTGTTCTCTGTCCTGTTCCATTGATCTATGTCTCTGTTTTTCTGCCAATACCATGTTGTTTTGGTTACTATAGCCATATAGTGTGGTTTGAAGTGTGGTAAATTGATGCCTCCAGATTTGTTCTTTTTGCTTAAGATTGCTTTGACTGTTCGTGCTCTTTTCTGGTTCTAAGTGAAATGAAAATTCTTTTTTCTAGATCTATGAAATGCAATGTTGGCATTTTAATGGGGATTGCATTGAATCTGTAAATCACCTTGGGTAGTATGGACATTTTTACAATGTTGATTCTCCCAATCCATGAACACGATATGTTTTTTATATTTGTTTGTGTTATCTGTGATTTATTTCCTCAGTGTTTTGTAGTTCTCTTTTGTTTTGAGACAGAGTCTCACTTTGTTGCCCAGGCTAGAGTGAGTGCCATGGCATCAGCCAAGCTTACAGTAACCTCAAACTCCTGGGCTCAAGCAATCCTACTTCCTCAGCCTTCCGAGTAGTTGGGACTACAGGCATGCGCCCCCGTGCCTAGCTAATGTTTTTTCTATATATATTAGTTGGCCAATTAATTTCTTTCCATTTATAGTAGAGATGGAGTCTCGCTCTTGCTCAGGCTGGTTTCGAACTCCTGACCTCGAGCAATCTGCCCGCCTCAGCCTCCCAGAGTGCTAGGATTACAGGCGTGAGCCACTGCGCCTGGCCTTGTAGTTCTCTTTTTAGAGATCTTTCACCTCTTTGGTTAAGCTTTTTCCTAGGTGTATATATATATTTTGTGTGTGTGTGTGTATGTGTGTGTGTGTGTGTGGCTATTGGTATGGAGTCTTTGAATTGACTGTTATTGCTGTATAGGAATGCTACTGGTTTATGTACATTGATTTTGTAGCCCGAGAATTTGCTGAATTTATTTATCAATTCCAGGACTTTGTAGAGTTTTCTAGATATAAGATCCTATCATCAGCAAAAAGTGATAGTTTGGCTTCTTCTTTCCCAATTTGGATAATTTTCATTTCTTTCTCTTGTTTGATTGCTCTGGCTATGACTTACGGTGCTATGTTGAATAGAGGTGGTGCCAGTGGGTACCCTTGTCTTGTTCCAGTTCTTAGTGGGAATGTTTTCAACTTTACCTTATTCATTATGATGTTGGCTCTGGGTTTGTCATAAATGACTTTTATAATTTTAACCTATGTTCCTTCTATGCCTAGTTTGTTTAGAGTTTTTATCAGGAAAGTATGCTGAATTGTGTCAAATGCTTTTTCTGCATCTTTTAAGATGATTATATGGTCTTTGTTTTTGCTTCTGTTTATGTGGTGAATCACATTAATTGATTTCTGTATGTTGAACTATCTTTGCATCTGTGTGATGAAGCCTACTTGGTCATGGAGGATCTTTTTTTTTTTTTTTTTTGATGTGCTGTTGAATTCTGTTTGATAGTATTTTATTGAGGATGTTTGCATCTACTTTCATAAGGGATATTGGTCTGTAGTTTTCTTTTGTGTGTGTGTCCTTTCCTGGCTTTTGTATCAAGGTTATACTGGCTTCATATAGTGAGTTGGGGAGGATTCCCTCCTTCTCAGTGTTGTGGAATAATTTCTGAAAAATGGGCACCAGCTCTTCTTTGTAGGTCTAGTAAAATTCAACTATGATTCCATCTGGATTGGGATTGTTTTTGGTTATTGGAACCTTTTTTTATTACTGCTTTCAATCTCATTGCTCGTTATTGGGTTAAGAGTTCTATTTCTTCGTGATTTAATCTTGGGAGATTGTGGTTGATGCAGCTGAGTTATGATTGCTCGATTCAGGTGAACTCTGATTAGTTGATTCAGGTGAGTTCTCCTTGGTTGTTCCAGGTGAGCTCTGAAAGTCCCAAAGTTGAACAGAGGTATGGCTTTCCAGGAAACGTTGAGTATGTGTATGGTCTCTAGTCAACAAATTTCTGCTTGATTCTAGTTTAAATTTAGATCCAGTTAACCACTTGGGATCCATCTTTAAGGATTGGCTCTTTCAGGTTCACATTTGTTCACACCAGATTACAAATTCTTAAGAGTAAGGGTTACTTCTTGTTTATATCTACAATGTGACTTGCACATTGTAGATGGTCAATAAACAGCTGCTAAAGAAATGAAAATAATGAATTCATGACACTGTTCAGTGTCTGTCATTTAACCAGAATGGCATTGTATAGTTCAGTAAAGTATTTTTCCAGTATTTTTCTCAGTATGACTGATAGCACATGACAGAGTGTATCAAAGGAAAGAATACTAGACTAAGAATCAGAAGACTTCAACACTAGTCTTGGCTCTGTCACCTGAAAATTCTGTCACCTTTAATATGCCATTTGATCTCTCTGGTTATATTGGCTTAAGGCACTGCTCCTACAAAAATATGGAACTGATCTGGTTAACTTAAGGTCTTTTGTAACTCTAAAATCATTTATCCTAGATTATTTTGAGTCCTAATTTCATTCACTCAGCAAATATTTATTGGGTCCTCACTGAGGCTACAGCAATGAACAAAACTAACTATACAGTTTCATGGACCTGCCATTATGGTAGTGGCGATAGACAATAAACAAATATAGTGTAATATATAATGCAAGATAGTGAGAAGTGCTAAAATAAAAATTAAACAGAGAAAAGGAGTGGAGATTGGCAGGGAAGATCTCTCTGAGGAGGTAACATTTAAGCATTGGTTTGTATGAGGTAAAAGATTTAGGGATGGAAGAGCATACCAAGCAGGGGCAAGTGCAATCTATGCAAAAGCCCTGAGGTCAGAGTTCACTTTGCACTTTGGGAGGACAAAATGAAATCCAGTGTGGTTGAGTCAGAGAGAGCAAGAGGTTGAGTTATAAAAGGTGAGATCAGAGAGGTATTCAAGGACTGGATGACATGAATCCTTTTCAGTGGGAGAAGGAGTTAGAATGTTAGTCTAAACACAATGGGAAGCCTTTGGAAGATTTTAAGCTGAGGAGTAACAGGATCTGCTTTACATTTGAAAGTGATCTGGCTGCTAGGTAGGGAGTGAATGGCAAGAGTGGAGGCAGGGAGACTAATTAGAAAGCTGTTACAATAATTCCTTTAAGAGATGATTATTATGTATGTGTATATCTAAATAGTTTTTTATTTTTTATTTAAATTTTTTAAACATTATTTTTAATTGACTAGTGGAAAATTGTATATATTTGTGGTATACAACATGATGTTTTGATGTCTGCATACATTGTGGAATGATTAAATTAAGCTAATTAACATATTCATCTCCTCACATCCTTACCATTTTTTGTAATGAGAACATTTAATATCTACTCTCTTATCAACTTTCAAGTATACCATAATTCATTATTAACTATAATCACCATGTTTTACAATAGATCTCTAGAACTTATTTCTCTGGTCTACCTGAAATTTTGCACCCTGTAACCAACAAGATGATGATTAATTAGATTAGAATGGTGGTGGCAGTGAAGATGGCATAAAGCAGATAGATTTGGGATATAATTTGGAGGGAGAATGGAAAGTACCTGATATTGGATTGGATATGGCAAGGGTGAAAGAAAGGAATTAAGGATGACTTTTAGGTTTCTCACTTAATCAACTGAATGGGATGGTGATACCATTTAGTAAGATGGAGCAAATGGAGAACAATAAGTTTGAGGGTTGAGGCTGGAGGTTGAATCAAGAGTTCAGTTTGTTGGCTCACGCCTGTAATCTTAGCACTCTTGGAGGCTGCAGCAGGAGGATTTCTTGAACTCAGAAGCTGGAGACCAGTCTGAGCAAGAGTGAGACCCTGTCTCTACTAAAAATAGAAAAAATGAGCTGGACATGGTGGTGCATGCCTGTAGCCCAGCTACCTTGGGAGGCTGAGGCAGGAGGATCGCTTTAGCCCAGGAATTTGAGGTTGCTGTGAGCTAGGCTGACGCCACGGCACTCTAGCCTGGACGACAGAGTGAGACTCTGTTTAAAAAAAAAGTAAAAAGTTCAGTTTGTGATGTAAGTTTAAATATCTATTTCATATTCAAATGAAGAAATAAAATATATTTGCATATATTAATATGGAGTTTATAGAGAAGCTATGGCTAGAGATGTAATTTCTAGGGCTGTCAATATATAAATGGTTTTTAAAGCCATGCTACTAGCTGATATCACCTAGGAAATCATCTTAGCTCTGAAGATAAACAGATACAAGCCAGAGCCTGAATGAACTTCAGTATTTGTAGAGTGGGTAGGAGAAGAGTCAGTAAAAATGAGTGAGGAGGTGTGGCCAATGAGGTGGAAGCAACACCAAGAGTATGGGTGTCATAGAAGCCAAGGGAAGAATTGGTTTTGAGTTGAAGGGAGTGATCAATTCTAGCAAATGCTGTTGAGTTCGAATAAATTGAGGACTAGGAATAGATCATTGAGCACCTTGAGAAAAGTTAGTTTTCATGTGGTGATGGGGAAAAAAAGCTAATGGGAGTCAGTTGAAGAGAGAGTTGAAAATGAGGAAGGGGTGACAATCAGTGTTTATTGAGAAATTTTTCTCTGAAGGCAAAATCAGGGAGTAGCTGAAGGAAGATATGGGGAATCAAGGAAGCTTTTTCTGTTGGTATGAAGGTAAGTTATAATACAGATAAGATCTCGAAAATATGTGAATACTGGGTGCTTCTCATATACAAGTTAGATCTATTTTTAAGCTTTATTGAGTTATAATTGATATGTAAAATTACACATATTTAATGTAGACACATTAATGAGTTTGGACATATTCACACAACCACCTTTGATACTATTACCATATCAAGGTTCTAAAGATACCCATCACCTCTAACAATTTCCTTGTTTCCCTTAATGGGTATAAAGTTTCAGTTATATAAGATGAATAAGTTCTAGAGATCTTCTATACAACATAGTACATATAGATAACCATATGGTATTATGCACTTTAAAATATGTTGAGAGGATAGATCTCATCTTAAGTGTTCTTGCTACATGTGTACCCAAGATCTATTTTTTACTATACTTTATGCCTTGAGCATCATTGGTGACAGCTTTCATCTTTAAAATATCTCTTTCCTTTAGTTTTCTTTTCCTTTTTTATCCATATCTCTTTTCCTCTTCTTCTCTACCCCCTTCTCTCTTCCTCCCTCCCTCTCTCATCCTTTCTCTCACTTTCTCTTCCTTCCACCCCCTTGTTCACTTTTTCTCTTGTAGGGGGAAAGGGGAGGTTTCCCCCCGGCCCTCCGAAGGTTTCCTGAAAAATCAGCTTGCGAAAGGCATATTAATTGGAGAAAAGGCATACCAATTTATTTAATGTGTATACATGGGAGCCTTCAGAATGAAGACCCAAAGATACAGGGGGAATTGTCTTTTCTTTATGCTGGGGTTCAACAAAGTGTGGATAGCTGTATAAATATGACTGTACAGAAGGAGTATGATCTAATTCTAATAGATGGGGGCGGTAAGGGGGGGGAAATCCACCAAGGCCTGTCTTTCTAGATTCTTCTTGGCCTCTCTGAGCATGCATTCCTTCCTTCTGGGTGTGGGGGCAGGACCCTGTCTGGAATGGGGGTCTTATGACCTACAGTCAAAGAAGGTATGTCAGATAATTTCTTTTTGGCCACTTTTTGCACGGAATACTTTTAAGTTGTATGACTGTTTTTCAAGAAAAGGGATTGTGGTTTCTATGACCACCAGGAGCTTTATGGTTAAGCTCAGCAGAGAATGGGACTGAGAGACAGGAGGGCAGGAGAAGATCAGAGAAAAACTTTTGTTTCTGAGGCTGCTTCTGAGGTCTTCATTTTGGGGTATTGTTTTCTGAAACTCAACATTCACTCTATTGAAAAATACAGTCAGGCCGGGCGCGGTGGCTCAAGCCTGTAATCCTAGCTCTCTGGGAGGCCGAGGTGGGCGGATCATTTGAGCTCAGGAGTTCGAGACCAGCCTGAGCAAGAGCGAGACCCCATCTCTACTATAAATAGAAAGAAATTAATTGGCCAACTAAAATATATATAGAAAAAATTAGCCGGGCATGGTGGCACATGCCTGTAGTCCCAGCTACTTGGGAGGCTGAGGCAGCAGGATTGCTTGAGCCCAGGAGTTTGAGGTTGCTGTGAGCTAGGCTGATGCCACGGCACTCACTCTAGCCTGGGCAATAAAGTGAAACTCTGTCTC